>CP135531.1:12780990-13086779 GCA_032402905.1 Khaya senegalensis | reverse complement strand
CTACACTCCAGCCAATGCATCAGTTAAGTACCTGTACACTACAAGCTGTACATGGAAGTTTTCCTCGACTCAACACAAACTCCTAAAATACTCTCTACCAGACGCAAGCGGGATCATCTTCAAACTCTGGAAGTAGTGGTGTCCTGCAAAGTGGGCACGTGACATTCAAATAGTCCAACCACTTCTCCAAGCACACTTTATGAAACAAATGACCGCAAGACAAGTTATTTATCTCTGATTCGGGCTCAAACTCAGTCAAACAAACCGAACAGTCATTCTCAGCATGTTTGCAGTGGCACAATGTTTCAAACTTGATTGCAGGGTTCTGGCTTCGAAACTCCTCAACGTAGCTGAGACGAGGACTAAAATGTACATCAATCGATTCTGTGGGTGCTACTTGAGGTATGTAATGTGGGAATGAAGCTGAGTATGGAGGTGGCGGGGGTTCAGAAATGTTGATACCGACAACTTTGAGAATCGATCGGAATATGCCTTTAACTAAATTGATTGATAGAGCAGTGTTCATTAGAATTAAGCATAGCATTCCCTCTGAAGCTGATGGAAGACTCGCGAGGCCCATTTTTCCCGATTAAAGCTTAAGTTTGGGGTCACTCCGTTTTGTAAAGTGAAAGTTAACTTCAGATATTGAACCAGGATCGTAACAAAATGTAGTCAGTTGTCACTCCTTGATATCTGAAAGGGAATAAAGGTTCATTAGAAACCAATGAAATTCTGAAAAAGGGAAGACAAATAAGCAGATAAAGTCTCCTGAGAAACTTTTAAAATTACCTGAACTGAGAAGTGAAAATTCTAAATCCAGCAAAGGGGCCAAAGAGGTCAACAACTCCAAACCTGCAACAAACCAACATCAAGCAATAAGCTATCTGTCAAGAATTAGAGGAAAGCTTGTAGAATAGACTGAAAATGATAAAATTTCAGTAACCCCATTTGTGAAATCAATTGAAAGTGGAAAATATGAAACAACAGAATCAAATTACAGAAATCATATCATCACAAATCAATAGGTTTCAAACTCATGATCATAAAGTCCAAAGCATCAAAATAACACCACAGCTAAAAACTTCCCTTTATGAATCAAGATCTAACTTTTCAGGACCCTCATATTGATATCAAAAACAGGAAAAATATTATAATGCCCAACAAAAGAAAATACATCGTCAAAACACAGAGAATCAAGCTCACATACTTGTAACATAATATCAAATCAAGAAACCAAATTTATCAGAAGTGTAACATGAGATCTGGCAATATTAAGAAACACACACCTCCTCCATCAAAACAAGCAGATAAAAAAAAAAAAAAACACAGCATCTCGAAGAGAACCCAGAAATGAACAAACAGAAATTAAACAAGACACTTACGCAAAGTTGGGATTTGAACTTGCTATTGATTATGAAATATCAATATTTCAATGAGATAATAATCATAAGACGAAGAGACTGAAATTTCTTAGCCCATCTATAAAGACTTATTGGAATTCACACTATTATATATTCCAAGTAGTTGATTATGGTTGAAGTTGACAGTGGCTTGCAACTTTCTTGTAAGACTCCCACTTTTATATATAACAAGAAACGTGTGGTCCCACCGAAACTCCTATCACCACTATCACCGAGTTACTTAACTTAACCATGGTTTTTCTTCCGTGTTTTCCGGACATTATTGTCCACTAACCATGGTTACTTTATATCATCACACCATCCTCTTTCTTGTTTTGTTTGCTTCTTTTTAGGCTTCTCATTAATGCATTTCTTTTAGTTTCTCTAACTTTGCTTAGTTTTCAATAACCTAATACATAGTTTCACATCTGACTACAAACTTCTGTTTACAAACAGAATATAATATTTTGTAATACAGTGGCTTTGGGGGGTCAAAGTCATGTCGTGATGTGAAAGAGTGAAACTTCAGAGATTGAAGAGTAATTTGATCTTGCGCTATGAGTGGCGGATATTGAATGAAAGATAGTGGTTTAAAACTGTTGATTAACAAGTTTGTCCACTTTGGCAAGAACATTAAATGAGATAGTAGCTTCTTTAAAGTGTTGATTAACAAGTTTGTCCACTTGGGCAAGAACATTAAATGAGATAGTAGCTTCCACCGAAAACTAAGCTGTGCCTGTGATCAAACTGGACGATAAAAGAATAATGACAAAGCTGCAGGTTTTGGCACTATTTGCTTGGCATGGTGGGCGATAAATTACTTGGTCATACACTTGATGATACATCACATCTTACTAGTAAACTGACAAGAGTCTTTTATTCTGTCATTAGCTGTTTCATACTAAATTACCCTTCCGTGTTTTCCTTCCTTACTTCGTTGCATTAATTACACTTTTTGCAAACGTGTCAGTATTTGATGCACTGCATGTGTGGACATATGCACTGGTGTGTCCGTTTTCTGAGTTACCAAATTCATTGTCACGCTTTTGTCCCAATGGACAGCACATTTTCACATTGATACAATTTTGGGGGACCCTAAAATCATCCACACCCTTGGATTGTAAGATTGTGGGACACATGGCAGTGTTTGAATGGGGGGTCGGTAAACCCCAAAGATGAGTCAGTGCCCTGGGCCTTTAGGGTACCGCTGATCACATCATTATCATCCAAGTGGCATGTGTCTTGAGAATGCAGACAATGTATAGAACCCAATGCAGCAAAAGGGACTACAAGTCATGTCCCATCAATGCTTGGATGATATGAAGAATTGAAATGAAACGTCTCCTCCGTGGAATTGCCAATTATTTTTATCCATCTCTCGGATAATGTTTCTTCCATGGAAGAATTATCTTCTTGCCTCATTTTGCCTTGGTATATTTAGGCAGGTGTAGACAAATCAATTCATAGAAGCCATTTGTTGAGTTTTAATTTGTACATAATTGTTTGCTTAGCATAATGTAAAAGTGCTTATTTTACAACAAGTACTCCCATGGGAAGCATCTAATGATTGGGTTTTTCTAAACAGAGTTGCAAAGATGGGTTACACCAACTTAGGGTTTATTAAATTCCAAAACTAACTAAGATTTGGTATTTCTTTGAATTGTCAATTAGTTCTTTTGAAACTGCTCTCTCTCTCTCTCTCTTTCATTGTCCACTGACAATGAAACACAACTGAATCAAACACATAAGATACTGATATATGCCATTTCACGGAAGATGAAGGAGAAGTCTGTTTCTGTTTCTGTTCCTATTTGCTGAAATTGTTGCTGACTTCTTTATACGACATCGTTTGTGGTTTACCCAGTATTTAGTACTACACGACTAGTCTACTCACTCCTATCTTTTTCATGGGTCGGGCTTTTAGAAGTTTCGTCTGAGGAAGGAACTCCAGTTCGAGGGAAACTTCTGATGGCGTGTCTTTAGAAATATGAAGTACGCATTCAGCAATACTTCGTGTTCCGTCATCAACCTGGTTGGTTCTCTTCTCTTCTGGCTGCACCGTATTGTCAAACAAACGAAAGAAGCGAAACTTGTTGAAGACACAAAAAAAACTTAAAGTCCTATACCCTAATTTGGCTCCTTCGAATTCCATAAGGTTACCAAAATAACTGACTCCATCGCCGCCGAAGACGCCGTGCGGGGATATTAAGGCGTGGAAGTGGAATGTACTCGCCATTTGGTCTTTATTTATTTTTATCAGTTTATTATAGGTTAGTCAAACGATTTTTCATCCGCTTCTCTGTGGAAAACACGAATTCTTATATTGGGGTTGTCTTGTTTTAGATTTTTAAATTATAGTTTCGTTAAGATTTGACGCTTTTGCAGGATGACACGAATAGCAGCATTCTGAAATCATGTTATTTGATTGCTGATGTGATGAATAAGATTCTTCTAGTTTAAAATAAAAGTACATTATGGCCGAGGAAGGACATACGCCAGCAGCAGTAAGAGGCCCGAGGAAGAGGAAGTCGAGTAAAAAGAAGGGAAGTAAAGCAAATAAGAAATTGAAGATGCCCCCTAGCTCCGGAGAGAAGGTTAAGATAAATCAGAAGATGAGAAAACTATTTCGCAAGAGGGCAAGAGAATATAATTCAGATGGTGATGACGATGATGAGGAAGAGTTGGCCCCTGAGACCAGAGGTGATATTTCACTTTAAGCCAAGGAAGTAGAAGGTGGGGATTCTTCTGATGCCGAGGGCGAAGGCAGAGATATGTATTCAGAAAACGAAGATTTTTCTGTCGATGAAGAAAATGGTGAAATTCAGCCCGGGGTTGCCAATTTTACGGAAGGTTTGAGGGCGTTTAAGATGGCGTTCAAGAGCATAATAAAGAATAGTGTAGCTGATGATGCGCTTGTAAGCTGGCTGCTACATTGATCTGTGATTTTGCTTAATGGTTTTTTTTGAGATACATGGGGCTTGTATGAAGTTTGTTTGTTGTCGGTTCAGGGCCCGGTATTATCGGCCCACAAGAAGCTCGTAGTTGAGAAGCTTGCTGAGGAGGAAACTGAACGGAAGGTTAAGGGAGAGGCAAAGAAGGAAAAACACATGGTAGGACTGAAATTGGGTTCAATAATACTCTTTTACAAACACTAGTGCGTGTCCGTTTGTTTAAATTTCCCTTTCTATTAAAATTAGATTGATGTTATTTATTTAAATATCAAATGTTACAGGCAGCAGAGAGGGGACACGTGAAGCCTGCTAATTACTTGGACTCACATGAAAAGTTTCTAATTGGTGTTACTACAAAAGGAGGTACTGAATTTTATTTTTCTTTGATTACATATATGCGATAATTGTATCTTTTTCCATGGTAGTTTATTGCATTTCTTATAATAACTTGTTTAACATTTGCCTTGTGTTGTCCTGGGGTTGCAGTTGTCAAGTTATTTAATGCTGTAAGTAACACCATGAGAATTTACCTACTTTTTTTGTTCATTATTTAATTTATTTTCCAATTCTTTTTTGTTGGATTTTATGTTATCATTGTCGCATTTTAGACTTGAAATTTGTTACTTGGTATCTTATGCAGGTAAACAAGGTACAACAGGCTCAAAAAGGATTGAATCCTTCGAGGTCTAAAGATGCAAAATGTATACCGACAGACCAGTGCTATTATTTCTTAACCCATGTTTTTATCTTACCATTTATTTTTAGTTGAGTTCAAGAATGAATTATGAATAACTGCTGTTGTAGGTGATTTATATTTTGACCTTGTTTTTCAATCCTCTCATGTGGTGATATAAACACTTAGAAATTCTAAGTGATTGTTGTCCGAATTATGCCAGTGATAAAGAAGCGAAGGAAAGAAACATTCTTTTCAGAGTTGGGCAAGACGTCAGTTTCTGCAGTTGACTCTTCATCTAAGATTGGCTTTTCCTGTATTATGCTTTAACTTTTTTCTTCTGGGAGTTTTAGCCATAATGGAAGGAAAATATAAGTCCGACAAAGCAAAGGAGGAAAAAAAAATGGTTTTTTTTTTTTTTCTTTTCTGAGTGTTGAGAAGGTTTAAAAAGGGTATTCAATTTTATATGTCTGGGTAATTAATGGATGAAGAAGAGATTATACCAATAGAATGAATCATGGTGAAAATGAACGAGAATGCTGCGCCGTGTACCGGAGCCTGTTGGATGAAAGACTACAAATAGATGGCAGACAAACGAAACTACAAGAAAAGTCCTTGTCCTCTCTATAGTTGTTTTACCACTGTAGTTTAAGTCATACAAGATAAAGATAATTTTTAGATTTATGATTTTGTGACTCTATAATGGTCATGATTTTTTTTTTATTCCAAGAATGAATTTCCATTGTGTCTGAAATCTATATTTATATCCAGAAAGCCGGGATGCATTAAGTGGCTCTTTCTCCATCAATGTTTCCTAGAGAAAATAATCCTGTGTTAAAGATGTAATTTGCAAATGTTTCTTTGGGATTACAAAATTGCCTATGAGTAGAAGTCATGCAATATTCAACTTTGATTCACATCTGTAATGCTGGTTGTGTCATGCCACACAACTTAATTGATTTCATGGTTGTATTGATTTGCAGGGTAACACTTCTTCAGGTGCTGTAGATGGTGAAGGCCCTGCTTGGGCTCCATTATGTGATAATTACATGCTGACGAGTTCCAAGTTGAAGGACTGGGATAAGATGCCAGTAAGCCTTCTTTCTTTACTTTTTCATTTTTCTTTTTGGCTTACATGCATGAATTCAGTACCCTGCACTTGTGCTCATACTCTGTTTATGTTGTTTTTTTCTCCTGGTAATCTTTTCATGTTATGTGCAAGCAGGAGAGTAGTGTAGCAGACGATTTTGGAAGGATGTCAGAAGAGGGGAATGGTAGTTCGGATGATGATTGATTGATGCAATGATGTCAACATGAGTTGTTCCTGTGTATCGAGTATTTCATGTTTCTTTCTTCCTTGTGTATTGGGTTGGGTAATTGTGTTCAGAGGTTAGGGTCTGGCCTTTTCGCCCTGCGACAATGAATCAATTAATGTAATATTCGACTCTCCTTTTGCAGTGTCTAAAGTTTCCGAAATATTTTAAGCTTTTTGTTCTGAGTGTAATTTTACAAACTAGAACAGAGTAGCCAATTCCCTAAATTTGTAAATCATGTATAGACACAGAACAAAAATCAGGTGCAAATAGAGCCTAATACAAGGTGCTTCACTGCAAGAGCAAAATCATTATGAAATCAGATATGAGAGAACATAAAAGACCCTTTCAAAAACAGCATTAGAATGCACTGCTTATTTTCTAAGAGCAGCCTGGAATACTAATTTTGCCACAGTAGCATCTCAATTAACAAATGAATAAAAATGCTTTCAAAACCATTGCGAGCAAATACAAAAACAATACACAAGCAGCATCTAATACTGAGTCTACATGCTACTTCCTCTTAATATGCATATACATTTATCCTGTGCTATACATGTCCGTTAAACGAAAAGAAAGAACATTGCATCTGCAAATTGCCTGACCTCCACAGTGCTCTCCGGCCAGACATTATATTCTCTCCCTACTGCATATGTAGATTGTGTGCTATACATGTCGAATGAAAAACAATACGAATAATTACAACTAGCAAAGCTTCACTGAGACCTGGCAACTGTTAGTTTGGCAGTTCATCATGCTATGGCAGTGCCATTGTTACAAGTACCCAGAGTATGCAGAAGAAAGATTAATAGCTGACACAGTGATGCGGGAGCGTAGATATGGCTGAAGCAACATTATGCATCCTCCTTCCCATAGAAAAAAAATAGAACAGGTGAACTTTCCCAGTTTGAAAGCACTTTGTTTCAGATGCTGTCATGATCCATTGATCCTTTACGGTAATGGAGAATCAGCCAGCTGCTCCTGAGATTCATTTTGGTGAAGCATTTGAAACTGGATTATTTTTACATCCACTGCTTTCTCCTGACTGAGAACCTACGACCCTGAGATAGAATCATATAGCTTGTCATTTCACAAGGCCAAAAATGAATCACTTCATTCCATTGTTTAGGTAATAGTAACCATTTATTGTTAACTAAATATTTCGTGTTTCTTTCCTTTTACAGCATGGTTTAAAAAGTGTACTCTCAGTAGCTTCTCGTTTGGTTCAGGGGATCATAATCATAAGCATCACCGGCTTTCACAAAGCGCCCCTTCACACGCTTTCTGACATCAGCCCTAGCTTTGCGAGAGGCATACCTCACTCTCTTGTCAAACCTATCACGAAACAATTTAAGCACATGAATTCCTTATGAGTAGCAGAACGGTAGCACAATTTCAACACTTAAATAGCAATCATACATGTACACACAACTACACAGTTACAAACATGCATATCTACATTTGAGTGAACAAAAACAAAGTAGGAATCCAGAAACAACAAATCTGTATCCATTGTTCCAAACGGCAGCAAGGGAATGGGAAAGTAACTAAAAGCAACTCAGTTACTATGCGTAGAGCTGAACCAAACAAATTATCACACAAAGTTTTACTATACAATTTGTTTTAATATATTTTCTGGTCCTGTACTTACTTGCGTATCATCTTCTTTTCCTTATAACGCATGACAGCTTTATTACGGCTTGCTGATGTCCATGAAGTTTCAGGACATGGAGGACACCATGGAGGGTCGCCCATGAGAAGCATTGAAGAAGCATCACAGTCTTGATAATCTCCAGGATTACTCTCCCCAGTAAGGCCAGAAAATGAAAGGCTTGAGTGTCCTTGCCTTGCCGTGAAACAAAGGATCGGTTCAGTTTTAGTACTGATCATGGAATCAGCAGATGCAGCATTGCTGCATGCTGGCTGCATCGGGTTGATCAGTCCAACTGATGAACCCTGCATATGAACATATACTCTGATTGTAAGAACATTTCACAAGTGTGATTTCAAAAATCCTTAGCCACTGGCTGTGATTTGCTTCTAGTGTAAGTAGTATGAAAGAGAATGAAAATACCATGTAACCCTATTGAAAATCATGGCTACTATACGTACCACTATTGAAAGTCTGCATGGTAATAAACAGGAAATTTTATATGCAGCAATGCACAACAGAAGGATAATTAGTCTCACTAACAACTATTGCTAACATGCGATGCATTTTTGCATCTGAGTACAAATACAGCAGCGTCCTCAGGAAAAAGAACAATAACAACACTAAAAATTAGCAATTAGACTAAAGTGAAATAGTATTTGTCTTCTTTCTGTTTATTTATTTTTGTAAATTGTAGTTTATTGAGAAAGATGATGAGATTCACCACTTACACTATGTTTCAAAAGAAGGCTGTGGGAGAATATTTGGAACACAATAGACTGATAACAAATAATGTAAAAAACATAACAGTAACATTGACAATGATATGCGCACTGCCTAGAGCAAGATAAAAGGAGATGAGAAAACCTCAGCAGCGACTGCACCCTGACAGTTTGAATCAGCAGCAGACATGTCCTTTGTCTCAAATAAGCTCTCAATTCCACCATTTTCAAGAAGTTCTTCTGAATGATTGAGAGTTACACCAAAGAGTTCTTCATAATTCTCAAAATTCATATCCACTTCATCCATATTGAAATCGTCATACAGATCATCATCTTCACAGAATGCAAGACCTTTTACTCCAGAACAGCATAACTGCATATTAATAAAGTGAAAATTAGGGAAGGTACTTAATAAATCAGAATATAATGAAACTTAGCACTAAGATACCATAATATATGTACTCTTTATTTTAGTGAACTAGCTTCATGAGCAGACTTTTCCAACACAACAAAACAAAATCTACTGACACTCTGATTTCTTAATGCCACATTACATCAGCAAGATGCAAGTTCAAATCTGAATTCTAAAAGGATCATTCAAAACTGGGAAAAAAGTAAGCTCCAGATTCTAATATTTGAACTGAGACATCAGAATATACTCATGTGTGAAAACAACAGCTCAGCTAGAAAAGAAAATTTCATTCAAAACTGACACTTTTAACTCCATTTATCATGCTGTATCAGTGGGATATAAGGTAATATTATGTTTCTCAGGATCCTGATACTATAAGGTAATAGGTATGAACAAAAGGATTCATTAGGACTCAAATTAGGACTGCACAAGGATGAAAAGAAAAAAATATCAATGATCTACTTACTTTCAGTCTCCCTCTCTTCTAAACCTCAATTTTCAATTCTCTTTTTGCCTTTCATAAAAGAATTCCTTCTTTCCATTCACTCATTCTGCTTTACCTCTCCTCATTTCTAAACCATCAAGGGTTTATCTTCCCCATCAAGGTTCTTTTCCCTCCTTTTGTCTTCTCTTTCCCTCATTCTCTACCTTAAACACTATATCCCAACATTTCCACATCTGAAACTTGATGCTAAAGTGTTCAAGCAACTAACACACTCTGGAACAGTGAAATAGAAGAACCCAAAAAGAGCACTTACCATTAAACCCTTGCCCTATTGTTCAGAATTTGGACGCACATGAACTAGATTATTAAGCCAAAGGAATCCACTTCCCTTCTGTTAACGCTTACTATAGTGACGTAGGATAGACTGTCAAGGAACTAAGATGCTGGATAACTGAAAATTTCCTATTAAAAAAAAATTTAAACAATTAACATATACCTCTGGCAAAGTTGGATTATTGGCTGACCCAGGTGTTTGTTCAAGATTCTGTGTCGCATAGTTAAGTCCAGGCACTGATGAAGGCTCAACCCATGCATTTGACTTGTCTGGCCCACGCATATCATTGGACTCAACACCACCGCCAGATACATTCAGGCTGATAGTATCTTCATTAGGGCTGAAGCAGTTCTTCATGCTGTTATCAGTGAGGCTCATCAAACCCAGTTCTTGCCTACAAGCAGATTCACCGACAGATGGAAAATCTAAAACAAATGACCAGATTGAAGAAAGCTCGGCAGCTGATGGGCAGCCAGAATAACAATTGATTGTTTGCCTTTTGTGTGTTGAAGCGGATGTAGAGGTTCCATGACCAATCCAATCACAATTCTGACAAAGAGAAACCCTCTCTTCAGCACATCTAACTAATGCCGGTTGAGAATTACATCTTTCACATAGAAGCGTCCTTGAATGGCGTTTGGATAGGGCATTAGCTGAGTGTACATTTCGGTCACATGATAAACATAAGCATGCTGCATCTGAACGGCAATACACAATGGATCTCTGATCCCCACAAAAATCACACGTGTAACCCATGTCGCAGATCAAGATTTCTCTAGATCAAAAACTCCTAATAAAACTATATCAGACAACCTACAACTAGTATTTTCTTGAAGCTGTGGCGATTCCTTGAGTGTACTTGAAACCTTAAAAATAATCATACAAAAAGAAAAATTAGTACAAACCAACAAAAATATACCTTAACGTACATACACACCAGATTTACACTGCTGCATAAATGCGAAAACAAAATTCCGTGGCCGTGATTGAACGAACCAGCTGTTAGATATACACAATCAAGCAAATTAATAATAAATCCAGCTAATGAAACAGACCAAAAAGCTTCTAACTATGGAAACAAACAAAATTTATACAACAAGGGACTAAGAGAAAAAGAGCAGCTTTCATCGGTTATACATACAGGTTGATCCCTGAAGATCAACAACAATAGCCATTAAAAAAACACTTGTTTACTGAATTTTAACCTACTTAGCAGGAACGTACACAATCACAGGAAACTTTTTCATCTCATAACTTTTTATTGTTTTTTTTTAACTCAAAAAAGTAATCTTTTTCTTCAATCTCAGAATTATAAGCTAGTTAAGTAAAAGATAACAATCCTATCGCCACATGAAATATCAAACATATGAATCAAACCCAGAAACAAAAAAGAAATTTCCATCACAAAAAAAAAATAAAGAGAATATTAAAAAAAAAAACTCGTGAAAACAAAAACACAAAAAAAAAAAAAAAACCATTAAATCACATGAAAGCTTGTGCAAAGCAACCTCCAGAAAGCACTAAACTAAAGATATCAAACAACAAAGAACATCATATTTCTCAAACGAACAAAAGCAGAACAAGGGAAATCAAAACGTTTACTTAATCAATAATAACACCCAGATAAGAAAATTGAGGAAGAAAAAGCGGAGAAAATTGAGAAATTACCACGAGTTAAAAAAGACAAGATCGGTAAAGAGGGGTCTGGTATTATAATAGTAGAAAAAATAATTTTAAAAAATTATAATTAAAGAAGCAAAAACCATTAGAGAAGACAGAGCTTTCCAGAATCTGTGTGTGTAAACAAAGAGAGACAGATAGAGCTGGGCGTGCATAGGAAATCTGACATAAGCTGATAAAAAGTGCAATGAGAGAGAAAATAAATAAATAAAATCAAATAATTTTATTAGTATTAACAAAATAAAAAATAAAAAAGTAAATGTGGGCGGAGAAAGTGGGGCCCTGTCCTTTTCATAATGAAAGGAAAAGTTAGCCCTTTCGAGTTCCTTTTAGTTGGTCCCTCCTGTAATTAATATTAGTCTGTTTAATGCTATCCCCCTTCCGTTGTGTAGTCACTACTTGTACACGTGTTCCAGCTTTTGCTTTTGCTTTTTGGTCTTTCTTTCACTTGGATGGATTGCTTGGCAGCCAGATTTGTTAGTACGGATGGCAATGCTTTCATTTGTTTATTTACTACTACTACTATTATTATTATTATTATTATTTGCATTAGCACTACCTTAAAACTCTCTCATGGATGACGCAAATCGAGTGTGTACTCCATATCCATTAGTGCCTTCAAAGGAAGAAAATCAAACTTTGGATCATAATTAGGTGTGGTATTATTAAATATGTTTAATTATGGGTTACTTTCAACCCATTTAAATAAATCTTCATCACTTGAGCCCTCCTCATAGGCAGGCACGTAGAATTCTGCTGCAGCTGCTAAACACGTGGCGGCTAAGAGACAGAGAGTAGTAGAGGAATAGGTAGTGGAGAGAGTAGGAGAAGGGAAGGGTGAACCAAATGTTCAACTATTTGTTCAGATAAGGCACATATATATGTATGTACGTAATGAGCCACTGGAAGAGGAAAAGACATGTGAGATTCAATCCCACATTAGAAAAAGCGCATCGCCTTTTACACTTGTCCTTTTTTCATTCGGGGGGGTATGAGTTCTCAGAAATACCCTCGGCTCAGTTGAATGATTTGACCTTCTCATGCGGTCCCCACAGGCTTTACTTCAGTTGCATCAGAGGTTGCAACAAGACAAGTCCTGGGTAGCTAAATCTGTAACTTTTTGGGTACATAGTTAAATGTTGACCTTGGATAAATCAGAGGAAGAGAATCCCTTCGGGGTCCTGATGAAATTTTTCTCCAGGTAAGAGGAAAGAAAACGAGGACAGAGATAAGGAAGAGGCGTGGATGGATGTTACGCCCATCAACTTTTTCACGTTCCATTTCCTTTGCTTTGCCTTTCAGTGTACGTCCAAGCAAAGAGCCAGATCACCAACTTTTCAACTACTATTTGTAGAATCTACTTATAAATCAAATCCCCCATCCCTGGACGCTTTATGTTTTAACATTCTTTGAATATCGAGCTTGTGACGAACTGTACAACATATTTTCTTTGAAAATAAAAATATTAATAAAACATATTAATTTAATTTATTTGTTTAAGAAATAATAGCAATCTATTTTTTTTTTTAATTTTCAATTTTAAATTATGCCAATTTGTTGCTAGAAGAATGTGAGAGTAGCTTAGCGTAATACATAATAGAAGAAGGCCGCAAGGATCCTGAAAAAATCTAAGAAACGTGAGAAAATCCCTTTTACAGAGGATATTTTTTCGGAAGCTTTAAAACCAAAAGTGGAATATACCTGAACAGGTGGCACGCTGGACAGGCAGTTGTCCACTTGCACAACTGACACGAGAGTGATGCAATATGACGAAAGCAGAATTCGTCTTGATTTCAAATACGAACAATATGAACTCAGTTTTTCAGGAAACATAATCCCATCGTTTTTAACATTTATGGTCCCCTACACACCTTAGAGATATCCAGTGGTCCTTGCATTTACAATGCAAAACACATTGATTTAGACTCGAACTGCTCTCTCTCTCTCTCTCTGTTACAAGGGCATTTTCCAAGATTGATTCACCCGATTTTGTAGATAGTAACCTGACCTCACAGTAGAAGCAAAATGTTTTTGTTTTTGTTTTGCCCAAAAATACCCAACTTACATGCTAGTTCAGGAGTTCAAACTGGTATGAATTCCTCAACTATTTAAACACCAATTCTATTACCAGGCTTATCTTGCTCTAGGTATATCAGAGAAATATTTAGAGCAATCATTGAAAATTTTGCTCCAAATTTCGGTGAGAAGCAAGTTTCACTCTCTGAGTTATCTTCAGATCTGGAAACAAGAGTGAATGGTCACCTGTATATACAATTTTAAGAAAGAAATAATCAGAATGCTCAAGGAAGCAAATAAAGAGAAATTCCAACTGTGCATTGTAAAACAATCCGTACTGACCTGCTTGAAAGTTCCACCACCTGGGAAACACAATTACAGAGCCTAATAACCCTCGAGTATCCATTTGTAAGGTTAGCAACTGCAGCTTTTATTGCAGATGAAAGTGCTTCAGGCAGTGATTTTTGTGTCCTTGCAGTTGAAACTTCTAACTGATGAGGAAGAATCTCAGAAGGATAGACCCCACTGTTTCAGAAATGAAGCGATTGCACATGTCAGTATGACAAGCAATTTATTAATTTGAACTTACAATAAGATTTTACGGATATCAACAATAATCGTTACCTAAATCTCTTGCAAATATTAAACCCAACCGGGTAGGAATTGACCATCTATATCCATCATAAACATGGAAAGAACAATCATGGCAGGACCTGCTAAGCATCTATGACCTAACTAATCCCAAAAAAAAAATTAGGCAGATTTGATGAGCATGACTTTTGTTTTTCTAGCAAATTAAGGTAATTTCATATGATAAATTTAACTTAAGACAACTGAGGAAGGACTCACAAAAACGTTTACCTAACTGATATATCTCCAAATGCCTTCAATATTAATGTCACATAAAACAGATTTTTATTAGCCACCGTGAGCTCAAGAACAAGAACAAATTTAGGCATTGTCATCTATAGAGAATTAATAACTCATATAAACAATAAATTCACATAAAATCCAAAGTATTCAGCAAAAGGGCAGGACTTGTGAATATGCTCACCCAATTGTGAAATCTAAAGATGCCCGTGTTAGTTGGACAGGATTTTAATAGCAATTGAGAATTGGATGCCATGAGTGTAAAGAACAACAGAGATTTATACAAGGCACAGAGCAACAACACATCTCTAGATAAGATAGAACATGAGAATGGAGTGTCATTCACGGCAGGAAAATTCTCTTCTTGAAAACAGTCTTTCGGATGTCACATCTAATCCAGAATATTTAGCTTATCAACCAATTACGCTACACTATTGGACAGGCTCTACAGACAATGCTGTAATGCATTGTCACCTGCATGCCCTACCGTGTATAATTGGTGGACAAATGAGGCAGATCATATTACTTCATAACAAACATCAATATTCATGTAAAATTGCATTTACCTCCATAATTTAAAAGTGTGCAGAATACATACATGATAAAAATAGAAGATAAAATCAGCGGGACTCACCAATTCAAACATGTCATATCAAGTGTCACTGTCACTTTCCTACCACTATTAAAATCAATGAAACTAAGCTGCAAACTGAGCTGTTCAGCTGCAACAGGAAAAAAAAAAGGTGATAGATATGTTTAATAGAGGTGAAAATGTCCAAAGCCGACAAACAGATAACATTGAAACAAAAAGAGGCAAAAGCGGATATTTATTACTAGATGGACAGTTAAAACTTGTCTGCATCAGATTCCTATTCTCTATCCTTGCCAGCTGTACTTCCTCAACTACGGCTAAAAGATTGTGTAGAAGTGAACTGGTTGTCTGCGTAATCAGAATACCTTTAAGTGAAAAGGAATTGCCAACAATCTTCAATGTTCTTAGAACTCATAAAATGAAAAGAAAGAAAAAAGATGAATTTACATATATTCACAATCAAGTATCAACCAAAAAACTGTAAAAACCAACAAATAAATTGCTTGTAATTATGTGTATAGCTTGATTATGGGGCAAATATGTAGAACAGCAAATGATCCAAATAGCTGTGACTCAGCTCCATTCAAGAATGAACTTATTTACTTGCATGAAACAACATCAAGTCACATCTGAAGGATTCTCCATAAGCGAGACAAACCTGACATGTGCTGATTGGGTTGATAGCCTCATGAAGAATGAGCTTGATGGCCTATACATAATTTTCTTCAAAGTGGAAGTTCATTCACACTAAGACAACTACTACATGCATATTATTTACCTTTTTTCTGTCTTATGATTTTGAATTCACAGCAAATGAATATGTAACAAATGCCACATGCGTGCTCATTACTTTCAAATGTGCCAAACAAAGCTCGAGCAGCTATTGGCAAGATAAGCAACAGTCTCAGCTCTTTTGCACCCCACCAAGCAGACAATTACTCTAGTAATGTAATTGACACAATTTTGTAATACTCCAGGAGAAGAAAGCGAGATAAACAAAGAGAAAAATGAAAAAGAAATTTCAGAATCAAAAGCAAATATTAGATGGAGCAACCTACTTGTGTTTCTTGTGCCAAACTCTTGGAACCAACAGACTTCTTGGTTGACTCAGCATTAAACACAAATGCAAAGGCAACATGGGCATCCATGTTCGGGAAGTTCTAGAGAACATAAATGACTCAAATTAGGAATGAAGAAAACAACTAAACAGCTTAGAAAGAAGAAATTGGTAATTAAAGCTAATTACCGTCCTGATCTTTTTATCATTTACTTTATTTGAGATGACCATGCTTGAAGGATGAGCTATTTTTGTGAACCTTCATTCATCAAATGAATGTACAGGTTAAAAATGCTGGTTTAGAAAAATACAACTTATAGTTTCTACCACAAGATGATATTGATACAGTATTTAAAAAAAAAAAGTTCCAGCAAGGTAGCAACCTTTGGAGGATGAAGCCACAGTAGTTGAGAACAAGACTCTGATTAGCGTTGCTTGTCTCGATATCATCAATTTCCCACAGCTGACAGAACAACAGACAAGATCTATCTTTCATTCACAGAGAACATTTCATTGTATGTACTGACAAGAAATATAGCAAGTGTAGCTATACCTGCAAATCCTGCTGTATAGATCTGCAGCGTATTCTCTTTTTCAGATGATCATTAAGTAATGCAATAACGTTGTCACAGCTTAGTTCTCCTCTCATCTTACAATAAGTGTGGAAAGATTTAACTAAATTCTTTGCTTTCCTATCTAAACTTTCAACCTCCTGTCTCATTGAGGCGACATTGTCACCGGCAACCTGGCTCTAAACAAAAAACATGCAGTTCACTGGAAACTTGAAATCACACTATTACTGTTACCTAAATGTTTCTCAACATAGCATAAATGGTGCATACCAAGAAAAGCAATCCAGGGAAAAAAATGAACTTGGGTGTGAGAAGAGAGTTAAATGTCTACAACTGTCCACCATGCTATGTTGCTCAATTTGGAGCTTCAATGCACCATATATGGAAAGAAATTTCAAAACATAATTATTACTTCAGCAACATTTAGAATATTGTCTACATATGTCCACAAATCAATATCTCCTGGATACACTATTTCTCAGCAAATTTTACTTATTATATTTTGTGTAAAAAGATGAAATTCAGAATGAAATGATGCAGCAAAAATGATTTCATCATATATTTTTGCAGCATATCTCATTTTTTCTCCCAGAATTAACTGACGTGCATACCTCATGTTTGCTCCCAGAATTAATTAAGGATGATTCATGAAGATTATCATCAACTTGAGTATCTCTTTTGACAGGTGTAGACAGATGTTTGACACAACTCAACTTCAAAATTTGAAACCTCTGAATTCCAGATTGTAAAAGCTGTCTTCTTTTCTGCATGTATGGAAGCAGGTATGTAACAACTAATGTGCAAATTTGGAAAAATAATTTAACAGAAAAAAAAAAGGGAGATTGAAAATACCAGCAAATTTTCATGCTTCATGCACATAATCTGAAGCATTGCCTTTCCATAAACTATTTTGTAAAGCAACAATCTTATTTCAGCTATTCTGCAACAGCACCAACTCAACCATGTCAACACTTTTTGCAAAACCAGCTTCCCATAAATTTCCAACAATCCATGTCATCCACATATGTTATACAGTCAAAAAGGAATGGGAGAGAAACCACCTTGTACGCCTAGTATTACTGGACCGATTGTATATTTTCTGCACATGTCAACCAAAGAACAGGGTAAGAAGGAAACAGGATACTATAAGTTTGTTATAGTTTCAAAGCAAAATTGAATACCAAAATATAATAATCTAGTTATCTTAGTTTCAATTTAGAAAGCTAACCTGAGACAGGATTTCTGAACAAAGTGTCTCATATTTATTAACCTTCTGCAGACGAACCAAATTATCTTCCAACACACCAATCTACAGATGAAAAATTGAGTACGCAACAATCTATTGTAATTTAGTTAAATAAAAGCAACAAAGAATAGTTTGTTTTAAAGCAGCCAACTAAATCTATTCTTAAATCCCAAAATTTTAGGCCTGTTGAAACAAAAAAAAAATTAAAAATATAAAGAGAAAAAATAAACTGATAACATACTCTTCTGCTATTCAGCTTTTCAATTGACGGGGAAAGAATTCGTTTTGTCTCAGCTGTGAATTTTTGCAAAATCTGCAAGGTAAACTCAGAACTCATAAAGGACTAAAAGGATATAAATAATCAGCTAAGTACAAATCTTGTCAGGCTAGCAAGAGATTATGACCAATAAGCAACATGTTACACATACATAAGTCCATTGCTTCAATGTTGTTTCATCTTCAATCTTCTTGTCTCCCTTCCCACTTTCATTAGATCGTTCCAACAGTAACTCCAAATCACCACCTCCACTTTTATGAACTTTAGGACTTCTCTGGATCCAGTTGATATTATTAGTAATATCTGCATCCCCAAGGACCTTTTCTTCATTTCTTCTTTTCCTTCTAAGAGAATTGTCAAAATCTTGCAGAGAAAATGGACTCTGTGAATTATCAGGTTCTTGGCAACGATCATCATTACCATGTTCATCTGAGCTGGCCTTGGAAGTTGGTCCACCTTTGCTGACAAACCAATGTGTATGGTCTCTGAGTGATGAATCAACCTGCTCTTTCCTAGAAGGGCTCCAAGTTGGCTCTTTCCTAGGACTCTGATCAACAATTTACAAGAAGAGCACTGAGTTTATTTTTGCACTTCACTTAGACTTCCAGACTTCACAATCATCCAAAGAACACCCAACAACATCAAAGTAATGCTAAAGCAGAGACTCCATGTGCCAAAAGAAAAAAGGTGGTGGAACTAAATATAAGAGATTGAGTGTTAATACCTTTAAAAGTGATGCCTCATTTACAATTCTCTGAACATACAAAGAAGCAGGCACACAAGGAGAGGCTCTTATCCCGTCCCCAGGAAGTTCCTCTATAGTCAGGAATGGGTCATTTGCAATTTGGAGATTCTTGTTTGGGCTACCCAATTGAAATTTCTTCGAATCCAAATCCCTTGAAAGGTTTTCAAAGTTCTTAATGATTTCAGAAGCCTTTTGCAAAGTCGATGAATAGATTTCTCTGTCATCCACACTTTTTCCTTGAGTAAGGTCTTTGACATGGTTATTTTCAAGAAGAGGTGAACTAGACTGTGTCCTCCCATCAACAAGAATGGAGTCCAATTTCTCGGCCGCGCTAGTCAAATGGCTACCTCTAGTGACATGTTCAACTGAATTTCCATCTAATCCTGAATCAATAACAAGATTTTTATGCTGGACCTCATCCTTTGAATGACCAGAAAGATTGCCTTGACTTTTTACTGAGGATGATAGCATCTGATCTAAGCTCTTTTTTCGAGGAGAAACAAACTTATCAGAGTCATTGGTTACTTTCTGGTCTTGTCTATTATCAAGTGCGATCTCCACTGATGCGGAATCAGAACCAGATACCCCCAATGCCATCTGCAACTGGTTATTTGAAATCAAGAGATGCTGAATCTTCCTTGGTGAAGTCAAATCAGCAGGGGAAGCCATTGTTGCCAACATCTCAGTAAGTTTGTTTTCACTAGGAATGATATCTGACAGATGATCCAGGGCTTTTTCATCTTTTACAAGGCCTGTGGTCTCTTCAATTTGGTTCAAACTACCAAAGTTCTTTGGGGTTTCACAACTGTAGCCTTTCATCTCAGGTGTAATTTTATGTTCTTCATGCATTCTATCAGCACCAATTAAATGCTTCTCTAAATTTATAACTGAGGCATCCGTGTGTTGGCATTGGAGATCTTTGGCTGTTTCTTTCACAACACTATTGATGGGAGACGATTCAGAAGAAAGGTACTCTGATAATCGGCGTTTTGTTTTTTCAATTCCATCCCTAAGAGCATATGTGTGGGCAGAAGACCCAGTATACTTAAACTTAGAATCGCTTTTCTGAATAGATGAGAGACTCTCACCTACTTTTACATTTTCCTTCCTTAAGAAAGAACCAGGTTGTTTCGGGGAAGGAGTCACATATGGCAAACGTTTGGATGAATTAGTGGTATCAAGAAATATTTGCTTTCTTTTGGCAGATAAGGAAGTTATGGAACCTGATAAAGGAGATCCAGGTTGTTGATCAGGAAGTTGATCAACTTGAGAATTATGAGTACCATCAGTGGGAAGACTTTCTTTGGGCAATTTCTCAGTGGAGCAATACAAACCCAACCGATGAACACTATTCCTATTTACATCAGGTAGGTTGTCATTGCTATCAACAGGGAATTCAACATTCAGCATGCTCATCTCAGTTTTTGCTTCCATAAACGCCTTATTTACCTAGAATTTAAAAAGAAAAAAAAAAGAAGAGAGAGAGAGAGAATCAGCTCCTTAAATGCTGACAAAGAACAGATATTGTTTCAACACTAGCCACTCTACAAGCTACATGGTACAGCAACATTGCATGGAAAAGTAATATAAAATATCAGCAGAAAGTTCATTGACTGACTACAGCAACATTGTATGCTGAAAAATAATTTTAAATACCAGCATAAAGCAGCAAACTCTGCATCACCTACAAAATTTAAACTTCTTCAATAGCCAGTAAGAGATATCTAGGAATAGTCATGTCTTAGCAGTGCAACCACATTGAAACATGTACTTTTGTGTGAAATAAGTTCTTACTTTATTTGGCTGATTAGGACTTTGGATATGGTAATCAGCACAGGCAGCAGCAACTAGGTCATCATTTGTATTTGATGGGCAATCATGAGAAATCTGATCATTGATATTGGTCTTAGATTCACCATTTACCTCATCTGATATAGAATGAACCATAGGAAGCCCCTCCGTGTACATGACGTCAGGACCAACATTACACATATCTGAATCTCTGCTGTCCTTTCTATCCATGCCACCACTTGCGTTATCATTAAGTATGGGAACCTCACTCTTCTTCAGTGACTCTGTGTTGGAGGCAAAATCAAACGAAGAAGTGGCATGCATTGTCTCGCTGCCTTCAGCTAGAAGTGCTTCCAGTCTAGGAGATAGTCTTCCATAATCATACCTATGTGGGTTCTCTCCCACAAGGCTCATATCGTTAGAATCTCTATTACCACTAACTTTACTAATTGCCAGAGGAGTTTGTGCAGTAGGCTTCTTAGCTTTTGTTAGTACCATGAAACTTCCAGGATCAGACGGAGTGGCAACCTGGCTAGGTGTTTTGTCTTCAAAGGCCAAATGAAACCCCGTAGGGGTCTTGAGGTCTCCTGACTCCGATCTAACAAGACTACGGAAATGCATAGAAAATGCTGTTGAATCCATTGTAACATCATGGTTGTCATCTGAGGCAGCCAAATCAGATAACCTTGGTCTAATGAAACTCGCTGATACAGGGCCAAAGAAGTTGTCTTCTGCAAAACAAAATACAAATGAATCCCTTATCTACACTCTCAGACAGTGATACCATCACTGATTTCTGTGCTACAGATTTCCCATTCATCTAACAGCAACATATACCCTGATAAAGAAAACGCTTGACTAATATGAAAATCAAAACATTTGTAATATACATATCCTGAAAGCATAATTCACTTAACTAAGCAGTAAAATAATTAGCCACTTCAAAAATTTGGACCTAACGTCCTGATCTCAAACTGTACCCAATTGCAGATCAAAACTAACGTCTTGTTCAAGCACTTTTTATTCCTTCCTTTCGAGATTCACCAATAACCAAACACCAATTTTTTTTTTTCCAAAATAAAAGCACCAAACTAGCTAAGATAAAAAAATCTGAAAAAGAAAAGCACAATCACACACAATTATTAACATTATTTGTGCGCAATCTATATTCTACATCTCAAATCTCACATGAGCCAAAAATAAAAGCATAAATTAAGCACACACCGTTTTCTGAGCCTCAACATCAAGCATAAGACAAACACTGACCGTCGTTAGAAGTAGCAGAACCAATGGTGCCGCTCCCGGGCGACGGCGACTCGATCGGTCTTAAAAACGAATTCCTCGAAACAACTTCATCATAGTCCCCCGGCGACGTCTCCCTGGATTCGTCGCTGTCAGCGGCCAAGTCTCTAAAAAACCCGTGCACCTCGTTCTCGTCCTCTTCCGAGCTCGGTTTTCTGGCGGACGAGTCCGGCGGTGTCTCATAGTCTTCGTCTCGGTTGAATATGTGAACGGACGTGATCTCTCGGTCGGCGAAACTCACGCGCCGCAAACGTTTCTTCCTCAGAGCGATGGTTTCTTCGTCGGTCTCGGTGATGGAGGGCTCGTCGGGATCTTTTGAAGCCATGAGATGAGATTCGGGAGAAGATAGTGAAGGATCTTGAATTCTAGGGTTTTTGTTTTGTTTTATTTGCGGGAAAAATCTCGTTTTAGTGTGAATTTGAATTGAACAATGCAACGGAAAGTTTTCAATTTAACCCGCTCTTTTAAGATTTGATCACGTGAGAAACACGTGATCTTAGAAACTGAAAATACAAATTAAATTAATTTATAACTCCATACATTTTAATATTTGAATGCATGTATCAAAATAATTTTTTTTTTTGTTTTATAAATTAAAAATATAAGTAAAATATCAATTTGTATATTAGAAATTTTTGCAACTAATTTATTAATATAATATTATTAACTTCAATTCATTTTTTATTGTAAAATTAAGATATAAAATTTATATTTAATTACTACAACACCAATTGCCAATTGATGAGTAGCAAATGAATTGAATATGCATCCCAACTTCATAAATCAAGCACGTTTCTTTCCAATCCGCTTCAAAGCATGCAACTGCTCGACTGTCGACAATGGTGGTAGATTAGTAAAGCATTATTCTTTTATAGAGTCTTGACAATTCAAAACACCATCTCAGCAAAGCAATTGATGGTTCAAAAAACAATATGTTTTTGCATGCATTAGAAAACACATAACATGGGAAATTCTGTCAACCAGTTGCACCAAATGGCTTGTCAAATCTCAACTTCTAAATCAAATGCTTGACAACACATAAGATTCAACCATACAATGCTCGCCATGGCTCTTGAGTATCCCTCGATGCCTTGGTTGGATTCCACGTGATTTTTTCTCTCAAGAAACACAGGCCAGTGTCGCTTGCCAAAAGCTCTCCCATATTGTGAAGTATCTGCAGAATCAAATCAACCATCACGATTCAGCAGATAAAAGAAAGTGACATTACTGTATGAATCACATAAACTAGCATTAGTCAGAATAGTAATGACCTCAAGTTCTCCTCCTATAGTTTTATCAGAATGGCTTCTACTTCTTTGTCCAATTAGAACGAAAGTTGGCAGATTCAAGATGCGGACCAGCTGCAAAAGGCAGGCTAAAGGTTCATAATGAATCTGCCATGACATTGGTGGCTTCTGGGTTCTGGCAGACATTGCTGGCGTTGCTTCTTTCTCTAGCCCTATCTGTAAGCCATAAAGGGAAACATTGCTTCCACTTGCGGCCAATGTTTTGTCTTGCCCCTTAAGCTTTGATTGCTCCAAAATAAAAGGGGCCAAAAGCACGGGCACAGTGGATGTTTCGCATGTTATCTGTGCAAGAACTTCATTCATGGCACACACCAGTGTCGGTGGTTCATAATTTTGAAGGAGCAACAATGAAACCTGAACACCCAAGGAATGAATAACTCACAAAGTCATGATCTATATATAAATAAATTCCGAGCTTTGAACAATAAACTGAAAGCTGCCTGTCTATTTGGTCCAAGCAGGATTCCTCAGTGTTACAGACACATTTTGAATAAAGGTGAGAGGGGAACAGGAGAGGAGGTCTTAATGCCGGTAGAAACTTACATGTAAGTTCCATTTTTCTTTTTACATGAAAAATCATCTACTAATATCATCCTAAAAGAGTTGCTTATGTTTAAGTTCAGCAACCATTTCACAGATGATTTGATGCAGGAAAATCGTTACATGATGACTAGAGATATTCAGCAATCATAGTCCATGGAGCAAAGTAAATTATACCAACACAGACTGTTTTGGTAGTGAGAACAGTACTATCTGATAACTGCCCGGATCTCCTATTTAGTTATTCGCAAGAACCAAGAATCAAACATGATCCATAAAAAAACCAAGTTTTGATTTCCGAAAACTTACAGATGTTTATAACTCCCAACGATGTTCCATCTAATTTATAGCTTTTAAGGAGTGCAACATCAACTGCATAGATCATAATTAATGCAATACTTAAAGCTAAATGGCCTTAAAATTTACTGTGTGACCTCCAAATTTGTTAAGAACAAAAGAAACTTATTTCATCAAGTAAAGTAATGCAAAGGAAGATAGTCACATAAAAAACCACACTGATTAGTAATCTACACAAACCACAACATCCCAGCCTCTTTCTCAAAAGAATACCCCCAATCGTCTGTACACCAAATACTTTACCATTCTAAAAGTAAGCTGGTCACGCACCATGTTTAAGATTTCTTTTACACCGAAAGAAAGTTTTGACATTTGCCAGTCCTATTTGCTACATATACATTTTCTTTTGTCATACTCACCAACTACACCAATGATATTGCTACCTCTTTTTTTTATTTTTGCCCCATTTGTTTCACCAATATACATAGAAAAATTGAAGATATAATGCAGTCTTCAAGTAAAACTTCAATTGCTCTTATCAAGGTCAAAACTTTGTCTAAATCCCATTGAAGCAAAGACTCTGACTACACTTAACACTCTTCAACCCGACTTTCATCATTATTTTCACTCTATTCAAGAATTTTTCATGGTGATCAACTTGCCACAGCAAATTCTCAAAGGGGAAAATTTCTTAGTAGTAATCAATTTCATGTTCCAATAAGCCGCATGGCAATTAATGTTGAAAAAATCCGAAGAAAACTATAATACCTGATAATTGCCTTTATCATCGACAAAGTGAATGAGCTCGCCACACACCTTTTGTTCTTTAATCCCATATCTTTCCAGTGACAACTCGAATGACTCTTCTCTACAAAGAATGAAACAAAAGCAACACAAATTACTTTCTAGAAACCAATCGATTGAATACGAGAGAAAGGCAACTCTTTCTGCCGAAAGAGAGAGAAGCAACTAACAGTCTGTGCAGAGAAAAGTCAGGGTGAGAGTGGAGAGCCTCAGCGATTGCTGTTACGAAGCCTTCTGGGTCTCTTAATAGGAAGACGAGTTTCGAAGCAACCTTCATCTCTTCGGCGTTTACGGTTGCAGAGCAGGGACGCGAACAACAACAGCAGAATAATAAATGATGTTAATTAAAATGCAACAAAATTCGGGTACTTGAACTTTTACGGTTTTAGAAATAAAGAAGTAGGCTTTAACTAATGTTAAATAGGTCCCTAAATAACACTGATTTGACGAACGTTATCTGTAAGCTGTGCTATTTTCGGTGGGCAATCATGGACTTATGTGATATAAATGATAAAAAATGATCTTATTTACCAATATATGAAATATCAGGGACCCGATTTACTTTATGTAATTGGACTATATTCTCAAAATAATCCTTATTCCTCGTTAAAAAAATAATTATTTGTTAAATTGTTTATTTATTTATTTTTAAATATCATTTTAAAGGGTAGAGCCGCAAAATTATGAAGTCTGACCATTAAAGGTGGCAAGCTGGCGCGGAACCTGCACCAGATCTTGAAGCCAGAGATCTCCGTCGTCAATCTCTCCGCTGAAAATGCAGAAAACGGCACAATCTTGGTTTATGGGGGGTCCAAGCAGCGGTGGCAGCTTCACCGACCAACAACAGAAATCGTCTTCACTACTTGCTGATTGGAATGCATACGCCTCTTCGCAAGATTCTGATTCCTCTGCGTTCGATCTCGAATCCGCCGTCCGGACAACCACCGATAAAGTCTCGGGCACTTTCAATGTGTATTATAACTAAACCCCCTTTATTGATTGCTTTTGTTTTGTATGTTTACGTTATAAAAATGGTTTCTTTTTTTTTTTTTTTCCGTTGTGGAGTAATTATTTCTGATTTGAACGGCTGTTATATGTGAATTGGATCTAGGCTTGTATTTCTTACAAAGATAGATAATTTCTATTTGATGATAAAAATGCATGCTTTATATGCATTGTTGAGGTACTTGTTCTTTTAGTGGTACATGATTGGGAGTAGACTGCTTAAATCATGCACCGTGTATGGTCATGGAGAATTATAACTTTGGCATTGGAATTGGGGAAAAATTGGAGATCGAATTGAGATATAATGTATGGTTGCTAAGAGAACATGATTTCCAATTCCATTTAATTGTATGATCGAATTGCATGTCATCAAACTTAGAAGTCCTGAGTTCGTCTATTCTTCTGGTATTGCGATTATCTCAACAAGGTTTCATGATTCATTAATTCATGTCAGTTGTATGGTCTTGCATGGATCCGGAGTTTAGTAATCTGCTTAAAGATGAACTATTCATCCAAGGTTCCCCTATGTTTTTTTTATTTTTATTTTTATTATTTTTAACATTCTCTTTTTTATAAATAGATTATTGCACTTTAAACAGATAAACATACATTCAACATATAAAATTTCCAATATTTATTGATTTTGATGTGTCAACTGCATTCATCACAAACTCTTGTTAATAGTTTTCTATTTTAAGGATAAGTTGATTGCAAGGCTCGATCTTATTGTTATCTTGGTAATCACTTTCTTCTGATAACACATTGGTATTTGATTTGGCTTACTCTTTTTTGAACAATTAGGGTCTCAAAAGGTGTTAGGGACTTGCCGGGAAATTTTCAATCTTCAACTAGCAATATCCCTTCTGTGAAATCTTTAATATACTTTGGTTTACTCCTTGCTGCTGGGGTCTTCTTTATCTTTGTCTCATTCACCATGTTCCTTCCAGTCATAGTGCTGATGCCACAGAAATTTGCTATCTGTTTTACTGTTGGTTGTGCCCTCATTGTTGGCTCATTCTTTGCTTTGAAAGGTCCTAAATATCAGCTTGCTCACATGTTCTCTAGAGAGGTACCTTTACTAGTTGCAATTTTTCTTTGCTTAGAACGTATCTTGGTTAATCTCCTCAAAAAAAAAAAAAAAAATCAATTTACCATCAGTTCATGCATTTGAAACTGTAAAAGAATTTTCCTTTTTCTTCTAAAATTCTTCACGTATCAATTCCCTGTTTGACTCTCTTTGTTTCCAGAGGCTTCCTTTTACACTGTTGTCTATTGGCAGCATGGTGGGAACCATCTATGTCTCCATGGTGCTTCACAGTTACATTCTCTCTGTCCTCTTCTCTGTGTTACAGGTATTAGAACCTTTATAATCTTTGCTTCATAACCTTCACTTGTGACTCAATCTCAGGTTAAACGTCTATGATGATAAATCATTGTTAATATTGCATTCTGCAGTGTTTTTGTCTTAAACTCTTAACTTTGATTTTCTGTTCATATCAAAATTAGAGTAGAAACTGAAATCTGTTTAAACTTTCCAGGTTGTTGCTCTGTCATATTATGCTATTTCCTACTTCCCGGGAGGATCTGCTGGGTTGAAGTTTCTTTCTTCATCTCTTGCATCTTCAATACTGAGATGCTTTGGAAGGTGACCGTCATTATACTAGCTTATCCTCACATTCTTTCTTTAGTTCACATTCATATATCGATAAACAGTGGAATGAAATTCAAAATACCAATTCCTTCTAATTCCTCTGTAGTCTTTGGGGAATTATTGTTGCATTGATATTAAACTGCCTAAGCTAGACTCAATACTTAGGATCTCTGCACCGCCCATAAAAATCAGATAGCCACCGTGTATGGTAACGGACGGTGATTGTAATTGATGGTTTCAATTGCATGTATCAAAATATACAATGACTTCAAAAATTGGCCGTTTCTCTTAGTCTGGAAGTTTATTCCACATAATGCAAGAGTGTATTTTCATTCTCAACTGATTATGAGGTCGACAGGAACAGGGTTCTTACTGAAGTGGAGAAATCGATTTATCGTTTTCACCATGAAGCAGCGGAGGGATGATTGGCGGTTTATCTTTAATAGTTAAACGACTTGTCGTGTGCAAACAATTTACAAGAAAATGATTATGATAATAACTTCAAATGCAAAGAAAAATAATATTTGTCTCGAGTCAACATACAATAAGTCGGAAACAAGTAAATTGTAAAATTATAAAATCTTATTTACATGTTTAAAATTTAAAAAATTATTTAAAAATTTTTGAATTTTTTTATATTAATACAAAATTATGTTTAGGCAAGCACACCATAAACGTTTCCTAACTTTCTCACTATTCCACTCTTTTCCACTAAAATTAAAGGCAGGCAGAGGCTAGTCATAAATTAATCATTACACTTTCTCTCAAGCTGGACCCTCGACACTTTTAAAACATGCTGCAAATCCCAGATGATCACAAGACATGAATCAACAAAATCTACAACAATATGAGGGCTCTAAACCCTTGTCTTTAGTGGAATGATTCTGCAAATTTGCGGACTATATAATGATTCTTGATTTCTTAATCTTTACTCAATCTTCCATGCATATAGAAACAGGCAGAATTCAGGTGGATAATTGCTTCTTGTTGAATGATACTTGCTTCCATTACTGGTATCACTGTCAGCTCCTCCATGACTGCTTCCCTCACTTTCCGAAATTTCAGTTGCATTTGGCTTGAAGATGAACAGTCCATGTCCTGTTCCAGGGCTGCTGAAAAGCCAATCATGTACATCCCAGAAAACTTCCACTGGTTGTTTATCTACCAACACAGTTTGGTTACCTCTGAATTTCCAATGCAAATTTCTGACATGAACCAACACAATTCCATCCATGCTAATCCACATTTCTGGATCTTTCGGCCCGCATGTTGAACTCTCAACTACAATATCATGTTCTCTTTTTCTCTCGTCAAATTTAGCTCTGGTGGCAAAACTTTTCTTTGCAAATACGTTTTCTTTCTTGTAATATTGCAGAGCTTCAACTAAGGCTGGCCTTGCTTTCGTTCTCTTGTAAGCTTTCTTCTTGTAATCTCCTAACAACAACGCAACTTCTTCCTCCCAAACCAGAGCTACGTAATAATCTGCAAACGGTTCAGGGCTACCAGAAAACTTAGCAGAGCGAAGATCCCAATAAATGTCCACCAGATTTCCCTCCACTTCGAGGGATTTATACCCTTTTTTGCTCCAAAAATGCCAAGGCTTAAGATCAACCTTGCAACTATAGTGATAATCTCCTTCAATACTATTTATCATAATACTTAACGAATGGTTCATCAGATTTTTGCACCACAGAACAGTCACGTTGCGCAAATATCCTGCGATGTGAGTCTGGTAGCCGCATGTTACGGTGCTCTGAGCTGTTTTATTCGTTACAGGATCTTCTGTAATTTTCTCTGCTAATGGTGGATTTGCAACCGAGTAAGCTTTGAGAGGATGAAGGAAAGCCATTGTTATTTCCTTTATATTCTCTGGAAAAACAAATAGAAATTGCAACACGGTTACATATTCACATTATTTAGATATGTACCAAAAGACATTGAAGTTACCTTAACGTGGAAAGAGTCATGAGATTTGAGCTATCTGGGTTTGCGAAGATGAATGAAAACAGTATGATTTGGAGGAATATCCCCTGTCGTTGCGGAGAAACACAACATGTAAACGTAATAGAAATGAAAGAATTCGGGAGAAAAAAATTGTGCCAGATTTTTGGTTTTCGGAAACAAACATGAACTGTGTTTGTTCATTCGTTTGTTTGTTACAGTACGGATTGGAGGAGGAAAAATCTCCATCCAGAGGCTCTCAGAAAAAACGGTGTCCGCAGAAAACGGTGTTCAACAAATTGTCCTCAAGCTCTTTTTACTATTTTAGAACTCATTTGCTAACTCAGTTACCAACGAACAAGTGTCTTTTAAATCAATGGAAACAAAGTGTTGGTTGTTCAGTTCTTGTAATCACAAATTAATATTGTGGTTTTTGACATGTCCATCTTGTTCATGCTTCTGTCATAACCACCAATTTGAAAAATGGAAGTGAATTTGATTGAAGGTGACAGAATTCTACTTTGTAAAAATAGATACAATGAATTAAGTAAAGACTATGAAATTTGAAAATTCTTTTACTTATTTGAAAATCTTCTATTCTCCAGACAAATACACGAACAAAAGTATCGATTAAATCGACACTGTGAATATCTTGTACTCAGCTCGGCTATCACCTGAAGTTTAAAGCAGTAACTGGTATGAAATTGCCAACCGGAATTGGGCAAAAATCTTCTGCAGATGTGTAACTTACAGCAACTCTTTAACTATTTTCTGGTACCTAACATCAAAAGCCTAATTCCACTCTACAAAACGTTCATCCATTCATACCAAATCCGCAATGTTGGGTTTCTTCCGTTCCAATGCATCTTCAGATTCATCTTTATTTTTTATGTCCCCAGTTGAGGTGGAGTTGTTGCTGCCATTGCTGGACTTTATGATACCTCCTATATGATTAGCCGAAGCAGTTGCCTGAATTGCTTCCATGTACATAATCTTCACCAAATTCCTAAGTCGACGCCGGAAGGATGGTATACGTGACATCAAAGCTACAATTCCCTGAAGTGTGTCATAGAAATGAATTTCGGAATCAATTTCCACAAAACCACAACAGTTATAAATGGGGAGGAATAGGGCTACTTTCATATCACTAATTCACATCCACACAAACACGTACATAAATTCACTTACAAAATAACAATTAAGTTCAGTTCACAACCCATAATTTAAGCAAGCCAAGGATGAAGAGCAGAAAGAAGTAGGACAAAGGCCACGTAAAACTCCAAAGTTTTTCCAGAAACCCTACTGGAACTTTCATGGTGGATCTGTTGCATAAGCTTCTGCTTGAAAAGTTCGGACCAACAGAAATGGGAATGGTATAAAGAGAGTGTGATTTTCTTTACTGCCTTTGTTACTGCTGGCTGCTACGGCAACATAGCAGAAGGCTTTCAAGGGTACAAAAACAGAAGGCAATTCGGTGCTTGGCGGATTCGATGAGTGGGGACGGAAAGGTGTTACGTGGTGAGATATCGTAAAAGAAGAGGACACGTGGCGAAATGGGCAGCCGTAATGCGTGAAATCTCCCGCGAAAAGTGTGGGGAGACAAAGACATTACTACTCTCCTCGAGCTTTTGGCGGGAATCAACTGCCTTGTTGTCGATACCTCTCCCAATTACAAATTAAATAAATAAATCAGCATTATTTCCCTAATATTTCCCTCTTTGGTTTATTAGAAATCCACGAGCCACTGGTATTTAAAGCTCTCCATAGCCTGTGTGTCTCTGCACTATATTCCCCATATCAACAGTCACTGGTAATGCTGGTGCCTGCATTAATACGGGGTTCAAAATTTCTGCTCTAGAGAAGGCAAATGGGCTTCTGGTTTCCCAGTTCCCATGCAACACTTTTGAAATTTTAATCTGAATTTTGTCCACAAATTTATACGCCAGACTTGAATAGAGCAACTAGCTTTTGCATGTAACTGGCACCGTTTTGTGCATTTGCTTTTACTCTGTGGCGCGCTCCCTGCAGGCTGTGGCAACCAAGGAAGGCAGAATATGAACCGTCCATTAGTGGCTGATGAATATTATAACTAATATTGCATTTGCATCAAGAATTTTGAACGTCGGGGTCATGTTCCAATATTATTATGCTCGATGTCTGCAGCTTAGTTCATTTTTTGGGAACTATAATGCTCAATTAACTTTCATCCATTAATTAAGATTCAGTTTTCCCTGGTAAAGTTCTCGTATAAATAATACATTAATTCAGTCCACTGTTGAAGAAATCAAGAGAAACTATTACAACATGAACAGAGCTAAGAGTAAGAAGAAAGTTAAATGGATTAGCCACTACAACAGCAGCCAAAATATACTGCTTGTTGGTGAAAGAGACTTCTCATTTTCTGATTGTTTAGCTAGAGCTTTTGGTTTTGCCACTAGCATGGTTGCTACATCACTCGACTCTAAACGTACAGTAAATCTTCCTTTCTCTGACGAATGTTTCCATTTTTAAAATTTGAATTTGGTTCAAAACAGTGTTTTATAGTTCTGAACAGCTTTATAATTTGTATCAAAATTCAATTTTGTAAAATAAGGATTTTTGTAACTGAGTGGGTATTGAATTTTGAAGTTTGGTGATCTGGTAGGTGCTTTGCGGACAAAGCATTGGACTAGCCAGCTACACCTGCGAAGCTTGGAGAGCAGAGGATGCTTGGTGTTGCATGGAGTAGATGTGCATGACATGAATCGACATCCAATTCTATCTAAAATGAAGTTTGATGTTATCGTTTTTAATTTCCCTCATGCAGGTCATTCCCCTCCCTTACGTGAAAAAGACAGCAAGCTCATCAAGTAAGTACACAAGCAGTTGTTAATAATCACTTCTTGGAGAAGCACTTTCTGAGATTGGGCGTGTTATCATGTAGGAGGCACCGAAAGCTAGCAAATGGATTCTTGAAAAATGCAAGAGAAATGCTTTCTGATGAGGGAGAAGTGCATGTTACACACAGGGATGATCATCCTTACGATCAATGGAAATTGAAGGAGATTGCAGAAAAATTAGGTTTTATGTTGAAAGAGAAAGTGGAGTTCCGGAAAGAAGATTACCCCGGCTACCACAACAAACGAGGTGGTGGAATCGAGAGTAACAAAAAGTTTCCAATCAAGGAATGCTTCACCTTCAAATTCTGTGTGGCAAAAAATTATACTGAAATATCAAGCAACTCTGCTGCCGATGATCTTGCTGATATTACAGCTGCTTTTGATGATTTGCATCTCAGCTAACATAAAATATTGAAAAAGAGAGTTTTGGGGCAGACTGTTTTGAATGAAATCATTCTATGAATTTATGATACATCACATAACGTAGTGTACAGCCTTTTTCACGTTGAAATGGAGCTTGAAAGACAGAAAGCTGAAGCCAATGATCATTAACGATGATGTGCAAGGTGACAGTTTATTAATGCAGACGAGACCCAGTTGACTGAAAGTAAAATCAGAAATTAAATGATATAATCACAACTGGGTCATCAAGAAGAGACAAAAAGTGCTCTACATTTACATCATTTGAAAATGATTCTTCTTGACTTGATCTTCATCCCATCCACACCTACTGCATATCACCCAATGATTAGAAAGCTGAGATGAATATTCAACATTGGTTTTGACTCTTTGGTCAATATATTATCAACATAATTGATGCCAAAATATATTAACAGAGATTGTTTAAGGAAATTAATCATGAATTAATATAATTTCTGCCGGCTTTAAAACTTTAATTGTCATGATAATAACACTAACTTGATTATTGGCCACATCTTTATTTCCTCAGTAGGTGAAAATTTATCGATAAATTTTACAAACAAGACAAGGATTAGCCCTTTTTTTTTTCTAAGAAAATAATTATTTATTTATAAGTCATTATCTGGAACCCCTATTGGAGTATTCTTTCTTTTTTAAGGTTCTGCGAGTGAAGGTATGAGCTGTCGGTCATAGGCATAGGGAAACTCGTGCTAAAATTTATATAAATTAAATCCGACACGTCGGTTAAATATGTATAAAAGGATCTACCGCTAGATAGCGCCAAAAACTTGATGTGCAGCTGTATGCGTAATTGTTGAAGTACGGAAACATTTGGATTGGGTGTTAATGATATTTATTTAAACTTTAGTCCGTCGTCTTGGATGGACCAACTACTGAAATCAAGATATGTTTATTTGATCAATTATTGAACCTACCCTAAAATTATACAATGTCTTTGCCCTATTAATAGATAGCGGGAAAACTTTCTCCGGTGGCTTCGCAATTTTCGCGAGAAACAAACAGTAGCAGCATTCAGAGTTCAAACTCTTTTTTGTGTGCGTCCATCATCTCCAAACAATTACCAAAACGATGAAGGTAGGAATATCTGTGTGTGTGTTTGTGTGTACATGCATAACTTTTTTACGTGCTAAAGGGAATCTGCTTGCTTCTGTGTTATCGCTGCTGGAATTGCAGCAAAAGGTGGTGATTAAAGTATCCATGCATAACGAAGAATCCCGCAAAAAGGCTCTGAAGATCGTAGTTGGCTGTTCAGGTAATTAATTAAACTAAACATGTGTATTTGTTTGATGAAAATTAACGTTGATTTGCACCAGATGAACGCTGGTTTATGTTAATGTTGATTAACACATATATGTATATATGGATGTGTTAAATAAAAATGAAGGTGTGTTATCAGTGGCCTTAAAAGGGGACGACTTGAGACAGATTGAATTAACAGGAGAAGGGGTAGACGTGATTACAATTACAACGTTGCTGAGGAAGAAAGTTGGGCATGCGGAATTGGTGAGTGTTGGTCCTCTGCAGACTGATCAGAAGCAAGAGCAGAAGAAAGAACAGATGCCACCGCCGCTGCAGTGCTGGACACGGCCTGATCATTACGTCGTGTATGACGAAGGATATTGTAGCCCCGTTTGCTCCATCTTGTGAATTGCCAAACGTTCAATCCAAACAAACGCACAGACGTCAGCGGGGCTTCAGAAATTGAATTCCATGAATGATCAAATTGCGTGAGCTTAATTAATTTATCCTCATAATTTGTATCTTGTGTGCATGTGTGCTAGCTCTGGATTTGTCAAAACAGTTCAATCATACTTTTGTTTGGTTCTTCTGATTTGCTTTTTTTTTTTTTTTTAAAAGTTAATTTGTTTCTATATTTCATGGTTAGTTAGTAATTTGATTATATGCAAGACAAACAATTGATACACCAATACGGAAACCTAAAATTAAAATATAAGTAGGTGTGATATCAGCGGGGTTAAAGGGTGACGAGTCCTGAGACAGTTTAAATTAACAGGAGAAGGGATGGACTTGAACAGTTGGGCATGCAGAATTGGTGAGTTTTGGTCCGATGGCAGTGNATATATATATATATATATTGAGAAATTCAAAATTTGTACTGAACTTAGGAGGATTTGACCTCCATGGAAGGACCCGACTCACAGAGAGTAGGGGAAAATTTTTTCCTGGCAGCAGGTTGAAGTAATGGTGTGTTTTTTTTTTTCCTAATCTGCAGTGTTTTGTATTTCTTTAAAACTGTACCATGCGGTGGGATCAGTTTTCGCAAGTAATAAATGGTTTGATTATTCCAGCAAGTTTTGGCAGAATTTTTACAGAACTACCATGCAAGATTTATCTTTATGTGGAGATTTAACTGCTAGACTAGCTCTGGTGAGAGTAAAACAGAGAACAACTTATAATTACTAGAAGCCCTAGGTCAAGTCCTTGAGAGACAGAAAGCATACAGAAATCCTGACAGCAAGGTGAACATGGAACTACATAACTAAATAACAGTCTCGATAATTGTTCACTAATTATTAACCTGATGCTGCCAAAATCGGACAATATTACCCCTTTGGATCTCTACATGTCTTGTAAACGCTGTTTTTTCAATGCCATCTTCTTTTTTTTTTTAAGAAATATGAAATAAATATAAAAAGAATTCACTTTCTATCTAAAAGAAAAGTACTCACAACAATAAACAACTTTGAAGTCAGAGATAATTTAAAATTTGGAAGACTCCAAACTAAGAGTCAGGTAACAACAACCATGGAAATTATATAATATGACTTGAGGGTCTGTAAAGCTAAATGAATGAATGAATGAATGAAGACAAATGATGGATCAGTAGCATGCCAATTGCCATCAACTTTTCTTTCATTTATTTGTTATTTTATATATCGTGTTCATAATCTGAATGCTCTTAGGCTAATTATAACAATTGGAACTCAACTACTTAAGTCTTACCAAATGCGTTTATTTTCATTACTTAGTCAAAGTCGTTCGTATGAACAAATTTACTCTCCCTATCATGAATTTTCAACATAATGCATAGTTTAATTAGTTGGACCTTTCACATTCTTAAATTCAATAATTAATTGGGATTAAAACAATAATAAACATTGATAATGTTGACCAAAGCTAGCATAAAATACAAATACTGTTTAATAACTTGTAGCAGCAAGATAACAAAAAAAACAATGAATTTCTTAAATTTTAAAAAAAATTTAATTATGATAAAAGTTTCATTAAAAATAAAAAAAATAACATATTTATTCTAACTCTAAAACATAAAATTTTATAAAATTTTAAATTATTCTAAATCATGATTCTCAAATTAAAAAAATAATTAAAACTTATTGAAACAGTAGATTTTGATCTTGAAAATAATCTCAACTGAATAAACTTGGATTGAAATAATAAAAAGCTTGAAAAGAATTTTTTGTTTTGTTGATATATAATAAGTTGTATAACTCTTTTTAAAATAAAAATTATAGTGTTTAAAAATTTAGTGTACAAGAATTGTGGATCACGTGGAAGAAAAATCTACTTTAATTAATCACGTATGTAGGGATGACATTGCTTGGAAAGAAAGACAAGCATTGACTTCATGTTGCATTCATACTTACAAGAAATTGCCCCTCTGCGACATTTGAGGTACAGAAATTAAGCATTGACTTCACGTTGCATTCATACTTACAAGACTTTGCCCCTCTGCAACATTTGAAGCATAGAAATTTGTACATAAAAGCCGCGATGGCATCCCACACGGCTTCACATCTTCCGAAGAAATTAACCAAATCAACAAAGAGAAGTACTGCCACTTTCCGTTTCCTCAAAACACACACGAGAACACTATACCATGAAGGTATGAATTTCTTGTTATGATGCACGGGTACCAAATTAAAATATTCAAGGATTATTATGATATAAGGGTCTTACATATTGCAGTGTTTTGCATGCAGCAAAAGCTGGTGATCAACGTTACCATGAACGACCAAAAGTCTCGCTCTAAGGCTCTGAAAATCGTGGTTGGCGTTTCAGGTAAACGAAGTCAAAGTTTAGCCTTACAGCAATTCATTACAATTACATGTTGGTGATTTTGTTCGGTTTTATACTTATGTATAGGTGTGGAATCGGCGGAGGTGAAAGGGGACCACAAGAGACAGATAGAGGTGACCGGAGACGGAGTAGATGCGGTTAAGCTTACGACTTTGTTAAGAAAAAAGGTTGGGTATGCAGAGCTGGTGAGTGTCGGCGCTGCTGGCGGTGGTGATCAGAAAAAAGATGAAAGCAAAGACAAGGATAATGAATCGAAGTTGCAGGTCTGGCCGTATCAAGTTGGAGTTCCTCATTACGATGTTCATGTTGTAAGAGAATATGACCCCTATCCTTGCTCCATCTTGTAATAGCAAATATATAGACATATATCGGAAGACAAACAGAATAACAGACAGACAAACTGGTCAGATTCATATCCTGCATTTATCCGATCATGTTATTAATGTTTATGCAAGAGCTTTAGAGATCGGTGCAGGACAGATTCAGAAAATTTTTCAACAAAACCCCGCCCTTCACACTGTTTAATAATCCAGTTATCAAGCAAACTGTTCTGAAGAGCTGAAATATTATAAGATATGAGGAAAATAAAGTTAATTTCGGACCTGTTATAACAATTTCCATCTCTCAAGTTGGTGGAGCTGCTGCTTAATTCATCTGCAGGGCTCCGCTGATGCCAACTAAAGAGAAACCGAGCGCATGTCGACAAGCTTCTTAGTTGGCATTCAGGGAGCCAGGCAGCGGATGTAATTAGATTATCGACGATTGATCGTTTCACGTAATTTGAGCCTGTAAAATCGAATGAAAACATCAGATTACTGAATTAATCAAACCCAACATGAGAAAGTTTACAGAAGCTAGCAGAGAACCATGATTTCTTTCTTTCTCTTTCAATCACAGCTTTCCCTTTCAGTCTCACAAATGAAGGTAGCTCTGAATTTGCGAGAGAACCCATTACTGAAACTGGGATTTTAAAGAAAGAAAACGGAAAGCAGAGACGGCAGAAAATCCAGACATAGAGATGGGACTGTAAAGAGACGGCCACTGATATTATTACCAAACATTTAATAACTCCCTCTAATAGTCCGTTATTCGTAATACTGCCAAAATCTAAACCAAAATTTCTGCAGATTCTTTAATTACTCTGGTTCTTTCTCTAATGTGAATACTTGTGGACCACCACGTACAATTCACGTTGGGCCGGAGCCAGCGCATGAGACAAATTACTGCCTCGTTGCGGGTGTTTTAACGGATTTTCTTACGGCCGTTTGGGGCCTTGACAACTGGTATGCGGGTCCCAATTTTACAATGCCGAACAAGGGTCCACGTGCAGATATTTAACCGGGCACGGGGCTTTATGTTTTGACCAAGCGTTGACGAGACCCATCCGAATGTTAGGCCCATTATCAGGCCCATTGTGTAAATTGGGTCAGGAGAATTCCAGGTAAAAGCCCACCAACCAAGGTTGGTCCAATAGAGAGTCTGCCAAAGAGTTTAAATTGGATAATGGAGAAGATTGTATAATTCTAAAATTTGCCAGTGTATATTCAATGGGTCAACAAAACCCCATACATACTTGGGTGTGCCCAAATAATGACCACAGAATTATTCTCAATTTCTGAGTTGTAAATTCATTAGGAGTTGGGTGTACAGTTTGGCCAACTTTCTCTTTGATGGTAATTGCCCATGTGGTCTCTTTTAGAAGTTATGAATGATCATATTATGTCAAGTATACACAATAATTCAAGCACTGAATTTATTAGATGAGTACATATTTATGTAATTAAAAAATTTAATTTATAAATGTTATTAAGAAATAATTTTAATCGTTCGTTACAAATTATATTATGTATTGTTATTTTATTAAAAATTATTAAATAAAAAAATTATAAGAAAATTTTAGTCTGTTAAAATTTTTTTTTAAAGAGTAATTTAATCATTTTAAGAGGTTTATTTGATATGAATAAATAAAGTATGCTCTAACTGTAAAAAGATGAAAATATAGGGTCCAAATGTAATTATACAAATATCATATTAATAACCATAATTAATTCGAGCGAGGTAATGGCACAGCTACTTGTTGAGATTGTGACTTTCTATGAAAAGACAAGGCAAACCATAATGTCAAGACCCGATCAACGGAGGAAAATTTGCTGCGCCCCAAGCGATGCAAAGCTCAGCCGTTGATTTTTGAGTTGATTGAAATGGATCCCACCCTTGTCTTTTTTTTGTCCGTAACTTAAGGGGAATGCGGCCAAAAAATTTGAACGTGTCAGTTAATGATTGGCCAATTATGTTGCTAATCCTATGTAAATTGTAACCCGGTCAAAACATGGAAGGTTAGATAGTTGAGAGATTCTTGATTGCTTAAAGCCTTAAACCCTATCTTATAAATGGTAAGCACAATTCACCGTTCAAATTAATCATATAACCATTCATGAAACTTCCTCTTGTGGGTCCATTCACTAGAATCACTACTACAACCACACAATTTTTTTTTTGTTTTTTTAAGAATTTTTTAATTTAAAAAATTATTTATAAATATTTTAATTTAAATATTAAAAAATTTAAATATAAATAAATATATAAATATTATAATAATTGGTAAATTTTATAGTTAATAAGAAGGGTTGATATTATAAACGAGGGTGATTGCTTGACATGAAACAGAGTTGAAGCAGAGAAATGGGTGTGGCTTTTAGGATGACGAGGACAGTTTTGCTTTGCATACACAATTAACAGTTATTCTCTGTTCCATTCCATTATTGTATAAAAGGAAAGCTCATGCCCCTACAAAAACAGAGGTGAAGCAGGGCAGCACTGCATATTTCACTAAAACAAGTAGCAACAACTAGCAATTGCGAGCAAATGAGGCTTTGGAATCCTACTACTTCCCTTTTCCTCTTATCCTGTCTTCTCTTTTCTCTATGGCTCAGACCCACCATTGCTGCCAAAAAGGTAAGCATTTTATAGTCTAATCCCCCTTTCTTTCTTCCTCCGTTATCGTTAATAATTTCATAATTCTAATTTCTTGTTTTGGAAATGAATGTAGTCTTACGTTGTTTACTTGGGAGCACATTCTCATGGACCTGAATTTTCAGCTGTTGACTTGAATCGAGTCACTGAATCTCACTACAAGTTTCTTGGATCATTCCTGGGAAGGTAATGAATCTTAGTACAAAAAAAATTGTCATATGTTTCTCTTATTCATTTCAATCTGGGTGACATAATTTTTTTCAACTTTCTGAACAGGAATGATAATCCTGAAGATGCTATCTTTTACTCGTACACCAGACACATCAATGGCTTTGCTGCAAAGCTAGATGAAGAAGTTGCAGCAGAGATAGCAAGTAAGAAAAATTACAGAATTCTTGCTGCTCCCCCGTTTTTTCTCTGCTTTCTTGTTTGTCTTCTCATTGATTTTTAACTGGGTTTGATTTCACTGGGTAATGCAGAACACCCAAAAGTGGTTTCAGTTTTCTTGAACCAGGGAAGAAAATTACACACAACTCATTCATGGGATTTCCTTGGCCTCGAACACAGTGGCAGAATTCCTTCAAATTCAATCTGGAAGAAGGCAAGATACGGTGAAGATACCATTATTGGAAATCTTGACACCGGTAAGTTTAATTTTTGTTTTATTACCCAGAAACAATCAACATGACAATCACTGGATCTAGTACACAATAAATTAATTAAACTGGAGTTTGGATCGTTGACTTTATCCACGCAATGAAAGAAAAGTACCATTAAGAAAATTGAAAATAACATTTAATTCATAATAAATCAACATTGTATAAAGTTGCTCTGCTTTGACCAATCCAAGTTCAATAGTCTCAAAAGTTGTCTAAACTAATGGTTTCTAGATGCTTTGCGTATTCAACTTTGGACTACCATTTCAAAAAGAAAATAGTAATTGACCTGCTGTTCTATAAAGAATTCTTCTGCGTACTTAACCTCATTTATGTTTTAATATCTTTCATTATCATGTTTGACATTCTGTGAATTGATAACATCACTTTCTGTTTCAATGTAATTGTGCCAGGTGTCTGGCCTGAATCGAAAAGCTTTAGCGATGAAGGGTTGGGACCAATTCCATCAAAGTGGAAAGGAATTTGCCAAAATGACAGGGATTCTGGATTCCATTGCAACAGGTTAAATTTTTCTCTCATTGATCTTTATCCTCTTAGCTCGTGCTCTATTGCTTTTCCAATGGTGTTCTTCTTTTCTATCTTTTTGTTCTGTTCTGTGACTGCACAAATATTTCTGCCCTAATATACCCATAACTCTTTTTGTACGTTTATTGAATATTCTTCTTCCCTACCCTTTTTCGTAATGCATATTTATTAATCTGCGGCATTATTTATTTTACTTTTTATTCAAGTTGCTTTCATCAACTTGCCTATTAATTGGTCCCCTGCATTTTTCTTTACAGTCTACCCTCAATATTGCTTTTCTAACCTGGTGGGTATATTTCGGGCTTCACCATTGCCCACTTAATAGAATCAATCATGATCAGATTCCCATGTTGTGCCTTGTGGAAGTGGTACCTCAAAGCGCATTCATTTGCAGATAACATGAAAATGCTTTCTTGCTAGCGAAAAAGTGGGTGAATAAACAAGGGAGAAACAAAATAGAAACATTTGGCAGCATGAATGTTGCTTCTTTGGCAAGTCTAATAGGTGTAAAGTCAATCCCTGTTTTATATATTATAGTTTTATGAGTTCAATGCAAATATCACATTAAACATTGACTTTCTGTAATGAGATTATATTTGATTAATCTCTGGCTGGCTTGATTAAATAGGATTAATTAATGCATAATAAATTTCACTATATTCTATGTAAGTCTAGAACAGAAGAGAATTGTTTATGTCTAATGAAATAAATTGTAGGAAGATAATAGGTGCAAGATACTTCAACAAAGGCTATGCAGCTGTTGCTGGATCGCTGAACTCTTCCTATGATTCTCCACGCGATAAAGATGGGCACGGATCTCACACATTATCGACAGCTGGCGGTAATTTTGTAGCCAAGGCAAGTGTTTTTGGCTTGGGCAAAGGAACCGCGAAAGGAGGATCACCAAAAGCTAGAGTAGCAGCTTACAAAGTGTGCTGGCCGCCTGTGGCAGGGAATGAATGTTATGATGCTGACATAATGGCAGCCTTCGATATGGCCATTCACGATGGTGTTGACGTGCTGTCTGTTTCACTAGGCAGTGATGCTTCCGCATTTTTCAATGACAGCATTGCAATCGGCTCTTTTCATGCTGTCAGGCATGGAATTGTTGTCATTTGCTCTGCTGGTAATTCTGGTCCTACTGATGGTACAGTGTCAAATGTTGCACCTTGGCAAATCACAGTTGGAGCTAGCACAATGGATAGAGATTTCCCTAGTTATGTTGTCCTTGGCAACAACAAACGCCTCAAGGTTTAATATTTTTGCCCTACTTTCAATGCTTTTAGAAACTGTTTTTTAGCTTAGAAACTTGTATATCAACGTACATTTGATTCTGAAGGGACAAAGCTTATCAACTCAAGGCTTGTCGGGCACCAAGTTCTTCCCACTAATCAGCGGTGCAAATGCTAAAGTGGCTAATGCAACAATAAAAAATGCGTAAGAATAGGACAATTTCTCTACAGTAGTATTGTGATTGAAATTGCCGCAGTTTTTTGACTTGTTTGGGGGGGGCGTAATGCAGTCTGCTATGTGAGGCTGGAACACTTGATCCTAAAAAGGTGAAAGGAAATATTTTGGTTTGCCTTCGCGGAGAAAATGCAAGAGTGGACAAGGGCGAGCAAGCAGCATTGGCTGGCGCTGTTGGCATGGTTCTTGCCAACGCTCAGCAAAATGGGAATGAACTTTCGGCTGATCCTCATGTACTACCGGCATCGCATATCAACTTCACTGATGGTGCCGCTGTGTTTCTTTACATCAATTCAACTAAGTAAGATGACAAACAATCCTGGAATTTCATGAGCTTCCGTGGAAATTCATGGTACTTTAATTTGATTCTTATTTCTAACAGGCATCCTGTTGGTTACATTACGCGTGCAACCACAGAACTTGGAGCAAAACCAGCTCCATTCATGGCTGCATTTTCATCCAAAGGGCCAAATACCATCACCCCGGAGATCCTTAAGGTAGAGAAACTGCAGCCGACGTTAATTTCGTTCAAATTTGGGCTATCTGAATTAAATAATCAAGCAATTCTAATTCTCTATTTTTCAGCCCGATGTCACTGCCCCAGGGGTGACAATTATAGCTGCCTATACTGAAGCAGCAGGTCCAACAAATCAAGATTTTGACAAGCGTCGGATTCCATTTAACTCTGTATCGGGAACTTCAATGTCATGTCCTCATGTTTCCGGGATTGCCGGACTTCTTAAAACCCTCCATCCTGATTGGAGTCCTGCGGCAATTAAATCAGCCATCATGACCACAGGTACATGAAAACTAGTCCTTGAACACTTCATTTCTACTCGATGTGCCGAAAACTCAATCTTGATAATTTCTTTGGCACTCAATTTCACAGCAACAATCCTGGACAACAAGAAGGAAGCAATCCTGAATGCATCCTACTTTGCGGCAACACCATTCAGCTATGGAGCAGGGCATGTGCATCCAAATCTTGCCATGGATCCTGGACTGGTTTATGATTTGACTGTGAATCATTACCTCAACTTTCTTTGTGCACTGAAATACAACAAAACACAAATTTCACTCTTCTCCGAAAACACCTATACATGCCCCAAGAATGCTAGTCTAGCCAACTTCAACTACCCATCTATCACAATTCCTAAACTCTTCGGCTCAATTACAGTGATGCGAACAGTCAAGAATGTTGGTTCTCCGGGAACTTACAAAGCTCGTGTGAAAAAGCCAAAAGGAATTTCAGTATCTGTCGCACCAAAGAGCTTGAAATTCATGAAGATTGGAGAGGAGAAAAGTTTCTCAGTCACCATTAAAGTTAAGAAGGCAAATACTGCAACTAAGGACTACGTGTTTGGAGAGTTGATATGGTCAGATGATAAACAACACCAAGTTAGGAGTCCTATAGTTGTGAAGGAAGTGTGAGAATTAGCACATTTGCTTCAGGCTATGTTTAATTATTGGATTAAGGCTTTAATTTCTTCTTGATTATGGCTATACGATGGCCTCATTATGCTTTTATTTTAATTCTTCAACACTGTTGCTGTTACATTCTGCCAATTAATTATCAATAATTAACGGTAAGAAAAATGAGAAATAACTATATCATGACAACAGTTTGACTACTTTAACTCCCTTCTTGTTTCTTATTTTCCTGTCTATCATATTATCCTGTGCAGTGGCCCAACTTTGAAGGCGGCCGGCAAGCTTTGTAAGCTATCACTCGGACTTTTGGTGATCCTCCTTTATTGTTATTTGCAGAAGCCAAAAGCACTTCCCCTGGCCACAAAATTGCCACGAGCGAGGAGATTCAAAGGAAGAACTGAATGTTCCAACGACGACTGCATAGCCTTTGTCGAAGTATCTTGCTCCTATCAACTTCTTTCCCTGCAATCAACCAACATTTTGCCCGAAAATAGTCTGCCTGAGAAATCACACTACAATTCTCAAACCCACCTGTCAAAATGAAAAGGGCAGGGATGAATGACAGAAGCCTGTCACATAGAAATCCAGAACCTCTTGTCATTTTGGAAGATTCCTTTCCACTTTGATGGAATTGGTCCGAACCCTTCAAACATCCCTTTAGAATAAAAGCTATCAAAGAATGTCAATGACCCATAAAGATGGAAGATTGGGCCTGATGGTTGTGGTCCAATTACATCCTCCTAATCTACAACTTTCTCAAACATGCTATCAAATTGTATTTGACCTACCATTTACGTATGTTAAAGCACCCATAATGATCATATACTATCAAATACAATCAATACAATTATTATTATTCACCTTGTAACGTTTGTCACATTGAATATTTTGCTTCTGCAAGTTATCTATTTCTAAAAGGAGTAAGTGATAAGTATTGGATCTACATAACGTAATACTACCTGTGAAGCAAAACTCACGTGTTTAAAGGTGCCCCTTTATTCCACCTCCCCACTACGTACATTACATACATATGTATGTACCTCTCCACATACGTATGTATACGTTTCTACTTTTTTCGTTTGTATTTATTATTATTATTATTTTGTAAATAAATGGACGGTGCTAATTGCTTTGAATTTTTTTCATTCTTATGTGACCGTTGTTTAATCTCTGCAATCGCCAAGCAACAACATCCGCCAATCATTCCTCAACTTCTCATCAGATTTTTTCAACTAAATTCCCATGTTACCCTTAACTTCAAAGGTTGAATCCGCTCAGACGTGAGGCCCATACCGTAATTTCATGCATAAATAATGGTCAATGCAAATCCCAAATATGCATCATGTGTCACACGCACTCCACATAAAAATAAAATCACGAGTCACAGTCACTGCTCATACGGCAACCATACAGTTCCAAGAATCGGGAAAAATGGCGAGTATGGCGTCGATCGGAGCTCTGAAGGTGCCGTCATCGTCTGGTTCATCGGAGTTCAGCCGGAGGTTTGCGGTTAAACGACTGGCGTTCTCGTCGTCTAATCTTTCCGGTGATGAGATTGGTTTCAAAGCTGTCAGTGGTGATCGGCGGAGGGAAGTAAATGGGAGGTGTCCGATGGTTGTGTCTCCTAGGGCGGTATCGGATTCCCCGAATTCGCAGACATGCCTTGATCCTGAAGCCAGTCGAGTGAGTTCCTCTTTTACAAAATCATCCAGTATATTAATAAAAAAAGAAACTCTTTTTCAAGCTGGCATTTTTTCCTTATGGATTCAAGGATTTTTTTTTTTTTTTTACTTTTAATATTGTATTTGGCTTGAGCTTATTGGAGGAAGAATTGTGATTATATATTTGTGATGTCTAATTGGTGGCAGAGTGTTTTGGGGATTATCCTTGGAGGTGGTGCAGGGACTCGTCTGTACCCACTCACAAAGAAGAGGGCGAAACCGGCGGTTCCACTGGGAGCAAATTACAGGTTGATTGATATTCCCGTGAGCAATTGCCTGAACAGTGACATTTCAAAGATATACGTGCTTACGCAGTTCAATTCTGCGTCGCTCAATCGCCATCTGTCAAGGGCTTATGCTAGCAACATGGGTGGTTACAAGAATGAAGGATTTGTTGAAGTTCTTGCTGCCCAACAGAGTCCCGAGAACCCCAACTGGTTTCAGGTGATAATGAGCGGTCTCTTCAGCATTTCGGAATTTTTTTTAGTTTTTCGGAAGTCATTAATACTTTTTGTGCTATTGTTTGACTTTATTAATCAAGTGCGTGAATCACGACTGGATTGTAAGAGGTTTCCTGATCTGATTTGGTTCAAATGATTGCTGCATTTCTAGCATTTGTAGCAGGAATTATGTAGACTCATGTTCTTGTCTTTGGTTCTTATCGAAGTTATGTTCAATAATCTACAGGGCACAGCCGATGCAGTGAGGCAGTATTTGTGGCTTTTTGAGGAGCACAATGTCCTGGAATTTCTTATTCTTGCTGGGGATCATCTGTACCGAATGGATTACGAGAGATTTATTCAGGCACACAGAGAAACAGATGCAGATATCACAGTAGCTGCATTGCCAATGGATGAAAAACGGGCTACTGCATTTGGTCTGATGAAGATTGATGAAGAGGGACGTATTATCGAATTTTCTGAGAAACCAAAAGGAGAGCAACTTAAAGCTATGAAGGTAAAAGGATTGATTTTTCTTTTTTATGTAATTCAGTCTATACATCGTTTAAACAGAGCTAATGTACTGTGGCGATGCTCGTTTTCAGGTTGATACTACCATATTAGGTCTTGATGACGAGAGAGCTAAAAGGATGCCTTACATTGCTAGTATGGGCATATATGTCATCAGCAAAGATGTGATGCTAAACCTGCTCCGGGACAAGTTTCCTGGTGCTAATGATTTTGGAAGTGAAGTTATTCCTGGTGCAACTTCCGTTGGGATGAGAGTAAGTATTTGTTTAGTTTTTACCATGTTTCTTCCTTAACTCTGCTTACTTCTTTCTGAATTAAACTATTGATTCTTGCATAATAGATATGATAAAGTAACTACATCTGGGCAACTGAAATGCAATCAAACTGATGCTGTTTAGTTTGCGGACGTTTCAACTTCTGAATTTGTTTTCACCCATCTCTGTTTCTGCTATTTTCAGATGGCTAATTGCTGTCAATCTGTGTAGGTGCAAGCATACTTATATGATGGATATTGGGAAGATATTGGTACAATTGAGGCTTTCTATAATGCGAATCTGGGTATCACCAAAAAGCCAATACCGGATTTCAGGTAGTTATTACTTGATTCTTCAATATACTGTAATGCTACTAGCTGATTATAAGTGTTTACATAATTGTGGATTCTTCTTTGCAGTTTCTATGACCGTTCCGCTCCAATCTATACACAACCCAGATACTTGCCTCCATCTAAGATGCTTGATGCTGATGTCACTGATAGTGTTATTGGTGAAGGATGTGTGATTAAGGTAAGCTTTTGGGGCTTTGGTTCCGCAACCTCCTAAGATGCTGTTGTTAGCTATGACTTATTATGATCATTGTATTGTAAACGTTATCTGACCTTTTCAATGTCAAACAGACTTTACTGCTGTATTCTGTCTTGGTAGATATGTTTCAGAAATCCATAGAGTTATAACTTCTGAACTCTTTGTCTTTCTACAGAATTGCAAAATTCACCATTCTGTTGTTGGGCTTCGATCTTGCATATCAGAAGGTGCAATTATAGAAGATACTTTACTGATGGGAGCAGATTATTATGAGGTAGCATTCATTAGACAATATTTACCTGTTATTAACTATATTTTCATTTTGGATGGGTAAATTCTTCTGAAAAATGTTATTCCATGTTAGTAAGATTTTTTTTCCATTGCCCTTGATATGATTGCATTTTTTATTCTTTCTCCAGACAGATGCAGACAGGAGGTTTTTGGCTGCAAAGGGTAGTGTTCCAATTGGTATTGGCAAGAATTCTCACATCAAGAGAGCAATAATTGACAAAAATGCTAGAATTGGGGACAATGTGAAGGTTAGGATTCTATTTCCCAATCGTCCAAATTGATTTTATCGTCTCTGCTTTTTACTCTTCTATGAAAAATAAATTTAGTTTTGCTAAATAGCAAAAATACCCGCAACTTCATTTTTTTTCTGTGTCATTTCAGATCCTAAATGGCGACAATGTACAAGAAGCAGCAAGGGAAACAGATGGATATTTCATTAAGAGTGGAATTGTGACAGTAATCAAGGATGCCTTGATTCCCAACGGAACTGTAATTTAGAATTTTCAGTCTTTCTCAGTTTCATCATCCCTACCTGGGGGTTATCTTCCTGTCATTATTCTTGAGAATGTCGTAATTGTAAGCTTGCTTCCGCATTAAATTAGGTCTATCTTTTTGTTGTGCTGTATATTTCCAGGCAAGTACATTGTAATCATGAGAGAGGAAGAGAGGACCTGAAATGTTATGCTGTAAAGTTCTAGTTTATGCAGAAATCAAAGCTTTCATTCTTTCTCTGCATTTTTCCTCTTCACATCAAATCTCTGTATTTCTTTGTGTGATATCTTCACCTTCTCTCTTAAGTTGCAACAGGAGTAACTGTGCATCACAATTTCAGCGTACTGAATAACTATTTGGATTTTGTAAAAGCTTGTCCAAGCCATATGAAAGGCAGAGACCAAGAAGTGACCACGACATTCAGAAACGACTGCTAGCATTGCATAATTAACGGAACATCTTGTTGGTTCAATTGTACAATGATAGACGATATGTCGAGCATGAGAGGAAGATGGGACACGACATGTATTTGGAGGACTTTTTCATTACTTTGCAAGCTCCCGTAAGGCTTGATTGCGGGAATAATTCCTTTTCTTTCATGTTGGATTTTCTAAGAAAGCTTTTGCCTCAGGAAAGTACGACACAGAATGTATTACTGAACGTCCTGCAATTTAAGCCACAAGAAAACTGCAGATTCTTCTATCCGTCTCCTGACGATCAAACATGTTTTCATATATAGTAGAGGTTAAATCTCGATGGCTCAGGACTCAATGCTGATCGTTTCCAGCTGCCGGATTAGCTACAGGACTATAGACAGCTTCAGGAACAGGAACTTCCCTGGTACTCCGACCGACTAGATTTTCTGTCACAAAAAGTTTGCAGATACTAGAACAGCCGTAAATACCAAACACTTTTGCTTTGTTCTTTAAGATTCATCAGAAAACAAAAAATGAAGAAAACGTGCTAGAGAAAGAATGTGCATGTACCTTGGATAGCAGAGAACTGAGAAATTCTTGCATCTGTCGACATAGAAGAAGATATCAGTACAAAAGCTGCATATAAAGCACAGAGTGCAACAATCCTAAGGGATTTCCCCATTCTTAATTTCATAATACCATCCTAGACTTGCAACTAGACTGGAGTGAAGTATCCTATTTCATTCTGAAATACAACCAAAACTTCATCTACAAGAGTGAGAATCATGGAGTGATAGGGGTAGATGAGATATTGATGAATTGACAGAAATTAAGAGAGTCTTTTCTTCCATCCTTTTCTATTCTTATTACATATATAAAAGGTGAATTAGATAATTAAATGATTATCAATATAGTACTAAAGTTCCAGCAACACAGAAGGTGCAAATCTCTTAGATACATGTAATAAATCATAACCGTGGGCAAGTATTTTCAAGCATAAAGCACGTCCATTCGGTGGAGCTGCAAGCGTACCTCCTTTACCTGGTACTGGATTATTCGGAACCACAGGAACTTCAGGCATAGTCAGGCGGACCACACTTTCTGCCGTACTTCGATGGACTAAACTTTCTGCCAATAATAGAAGAAATTTAAACAGCCCAAAGAAATGTCAAAATAATGAAAGGAAAATATAAAAAGAAAGAAGAGAAGGGGTATTAGTATCTGCTGGGTTGTTTAATCATGAAACTGAAGCGTGGAGAATCGCACCTTGGATAGCCGAGAAATTTGGAATTCTTGCTTCTGTCACCGAAGGCAGTGAACTAATTAATAAAAGCAGATAGACTGCCAGCAGAGAATACAGAGCTGCTGTATTATTCCGATGGCGCCTTGACATTTTTGATATGCAAAATTGAACGAGAAAATTTTCACAATAATCAATTCTATTTGGTTATTCCTTCGAAACAATCAACTGAGAACCATTTTATACACAAGTCTGGCAACCTGAGATGATGCATCAATGACAGTAACGCTTACAATCACTGATTATATATAAAAAAAGAGAGAGTCAAGTATTCAAGCTTTGAATTGTCCAAGTCAAAAAAGAAATTGCACTTGACAAATATAATTTTTAAATTGATTTTATATCCAGCTTGATTATTCAATTCGTTTTCTTTTGGTACACTGTAATAACTTTATTGACGATAACCATTTGATTCGACTACGTAATTCTCCTTGTAAATTCTCAGAAAAGATAAGGAGAATATCTTAACTCATGCTGCAAACCTACGATGGTATTTCAGAATTTCAGTGCTTTTCTGGTCTAGAAACCATCAATTGATGATCTAAATTCCGGATTTTCACTTAATTCATTATTGAAAAGCATTTATACCTTGTAAAAAATATGGTTAAATTCTCACACTGCAGCGTACGAGATACAAATTAGTAGGTTTTAATTTTGAACAATCATCTCAGAGACCTTGATCATAAATCATAAGGGTGGAAATCTAGTTGGCGGAGGTGGAGCTACTGCCGTATTTGGTGCTCCAGCTGGTACTGGATAATTCAAGCTTTGAATTGTCCAAGTCAGAAAGGAAATTGCACTTCACAGCAAACATATTTTTTAAAAGGATAATAACATCTGATTGACTTCCATTGACATGACTGAAAATGTTTAGTTACCTACTTCAATATTAAAATGTATCTTCTAACTAGTTGGGTAATTTCTCTTATACTTTAATAATAACATGACTAATTCCAACTTGATTATTTAATCCGTGCCTTTCAATAATGAACCAAGTATAAACCTGGAATTTAGATAATGAATTTGGTAGTTTCTACACCAGAAATGTCACTCAAATTTCATAATACCATCGTAGACTTCCAACTAGACTGGAGTGAAGTATCCTAATTCATTCTGATATACAACCAAAACTTCAAGAGAGAGAATCATGGAGTGATTTGGGTAGATGGGATATTGATGAATTGACAAAAATTAAGACAATCTTTTCTTTCATCCTTCTCTATTCTTATTACATATATAAGAGGTGAATTAGATAATCAAACGATTATCAATATAGTATTAAAGTTGCTGCAACATAGAAATGCAAATCTCTGAGATACATGTAATGTTAATACATTGATATAAATCTATAACCGTGGCCGTGGGCAAGTTTTTCAAACATAAGAGTTAGTTTGTGAAACTCATCTTGTACAGAAATGAGACATCCCTGGTACTCCCATATTGGGTTTTTCCGAATCGAGAACAACTTAAACATAAGGATACAGAAGCAAGCAGCATCGCGTTTGACTGATGGAAACAAGCTATAAGATTTATTGGTTGATACTCTCATGACGTTCCAGGAAATTACGTTACACTCTCCTCGTTTCTTCGGAATTTATTAATTTTTTAGTTTCCGGATAGAAGGAAAGGTATGTACGTATTCCGTTTGGATCAATGACCTTATAGGAGAGTTTGCATTTCAAATTACAAAACTGATAAATCATAGACTGCCTGAGATGCTGAAATACGAGGGATGCAAATGCTTTAAAAAAGAGAAAGAAATCGGGTTGCAGAATTTGTGGGCGGTAACAATAACTCATTTATCGTGGTTCTACTGATCAAGGCTAGCACTTGTACTTTAACGACCACTTTGATTAGGACCTGGACCTCGTAGTGGTGCGTTCAGACGTACAGGAGCTGTGCCAATGATCAGACTCCGACGGACTAAACTTGCTTTCATTCTTTGATGGACTAAACTGGCTATCATTGCGAGTTCAAGACAATTAAATACGAAGAAGAAAGTTAATAAATACTGCAAAAAGAACTAAAGAAGTTAAGGAAATTGAAGATATTGGGAAGTTTTTCCACCTTCGGTTGCAGAGAAATTCTGAATTCTTGCTTCTATTAAAGGCAGTGAATTTATTGATAAAAGAAGATAGACAACATGCAGAGAATAGAGAACTGCAGTATTATTCCCACAACACATTGACATTTTTAATATGCCAAATTGGATTGGTAACTTTTCACGGTCAAATTGTATTTGGTTATACCTGACAGCAACATTCATCTGTGAATCCTTTTATATACAAGTATGGCAACCAGAGATGATACGTATGACAGGCAATCACTGATTACAAATCAAGAAAATCAAGTATTCAAGCTTTACATTGCCAACCAGAGATGATATGTGATTGCTCGGAAATATATATAGCTGTCAATCAATTTATACAAGGATGGAAACCAGAGATGTTGCTTCACCTAAATTTTATATCTATTTTTTACTTTGATGAATGGAACTTTATAGAAATTGGACGGCAAAAATAAATAGTAGAGAACAAAGAAAGCCACAGTGCTTGTGATATAAAATAACTCAAAAGCATCAAACTCTTGTAACAAATTGGGTAAATTCTGATACTGCTGCAACAAACAAGATGCAAATTGATAAATCTGATCTTGCCATTCAACTGAAGTGAGAAAGTAGATATATGTAATTGAAGAGTACAAAAGTTCTCAGAGAGAGACATGAAAGCAATTTCAACCATGACGAAAAGGCGGAGCTAGTGCTGGATTATTCAGACGCGAAGGAACCTGCCGCAGACTCTTGCGGAGTGGTAGTCCTTCTGCCATACTCCTTCGGACTAAATTTTCTGCGATGAATAAAGAGATTTGATTAACAACCAAAAGAAAACGTAAAAATGATAAAAGGAAAAAGAAAGAAAGAATTGAAGGGACGAATTTTTTGTAAGCAATTTTCTATTGATATTAGTATCTGGGATCGATGAAATTGAAGTTGTGGACCTTGGATAGTTGAGAAATTTGGAATTTTTGCTTCTATTACTGAGGGCAATGAACTAATTGATAAAAGAAGATAGATGACAAGCAGAGAATAGAGAGCTGCAGCATTGTTCCCACGGCACCTTGACATTTCTAATATGCAAAACTGAATGAGAAATTTCGATGATTCTTAATACCTTATATAGAAACTCTCAACCGTAAATCCTTGTATATGCAAGTATGGAAACAAGAAAAGATGTATCATACAGACAGTGACACTTACTATCATTCGTAAGCAAAATCAAAGTATTCAGCCTTGAAATTATTCCAGTCAAAACAGAAAACGCACTTCACGATTCACAAACACAGTTATTTGTAACAGTTCATAACTTGTTTTGAAATAATTAAAATATCATTTGTTTGATCGATTTTCTTGCGTCAATCTTTGATCCATTTTCTTTTGTCAAACTCCTGTGCAAAGCTATTCAACCATCAAGGCTACAATCCAGTGGCTTCTATTTTTGACTTCGTGTTATATAGAACAAGGTTGTGAATAGTGGACAAAATAGATAAAGGAATTGTATAGGAATTTTCCTTGGCACAAATATGCATTTTTTTTTCCAAACGCCTGACTTCGTATTACTTGTTGTATTCAATGAACTTGCATTTGGAATTTAATACCAGGACTACTTCTGAGATATTGGTTGGATTAATGAATGCCTTGGTCTTTTAACTTAAACATTTAATATATTTTATTTATTAATTTATCAATTTTTTTTTTTAGAATTAATTGGTCTCCTAACTTTAGAAAGTGAATGTTTTGTCCTTTAATTTATTTTTATTATAATTTTTTTTAAAAATTAATTCTTTAATTTTGTTATTTTATCATTAACAATGCTAAATTTTTAATTCTAACTCAGTTTTAGTTAAAATTATTTATACTTATTTTTGCTTTAAATTCTTGAAAAAGTTACAATTCTGAATCCATTTATAGAAGAATGGAAATCAGAGATGATGCAGTGCTTGAATGCATCATTCCAATTTTATAATTTTTTGTCTAAAGTCAAACTTTTGTAAACACAATAAAGAAAACCCGCGTTTCAAAAGTTTGAACTAAGCCAGAAGTCTACTTAATTTGCCATATATTCAGTCAGGTCAGGATCACAGCCTTAAATTAATTCCTAACTTCAGAATGGAAATAATTTGAGCTTTTGACCTTAGATTATTTTAAGAGATTAAGTAACCAATTTTCTTTTGGGTAATTAATCATCTGTTTGAACATGGAGTTTTCGATTTTATGAGGATTTCCCCTGAAATAAAAGATGTCCCGTGTAATTTGTTTATGTATGTAGCCGTTGTTCATAAAAATTAATGGTGGGTGGTAACAATCCTTGGTTTATTGTCATTCAACAGATAACGTTTCAGGAAATTACCTCAACACTTTCCTCGTTTCTTCGGAATTTATTAATTTTTGTAATTTCGGGGGGAAAGAATTTTCCTAGGCACAAATATGCCTTTTTTTTAACAAATGCTTGACTTCGCACTTTATTTTGCTTTAAACTTTTAAAAAAGTTATAACTCTTAACCACTAAAATGTATGAGTTGTATTACTTGGTGTCAATTTTTAGTAAAATAATTTTGAACTTTCAAAATATCTTTCCAATTTTAGAAGTAAAATTTAAAATTAAGTTGTTTAAATTGATATTCTATTATCTCATACGAATAACATAATTATTTCAGTCTCTTATCAAATTAGTAAGAGGTTAAAAAATCAATTTCCTATCACATTAATTTTAAAGGAAAAAAAATGAGTTTAATTTGTGTTTGTAGATGAAGTAGTGTGAGATTAGGTCAAACACAGTAACAAGAAATGCATGCATGCAGAAGTTTTGTCCATAATTTCTTTCATTAAGTAGGCCTGCGCCCGTAAAGCCAAAACAGAGCCCTTGGCTATGGCTTATACCCCATAAAAAAGAAAAGTACATGTACCAATTATTTCTTGCCGATATAAGATGGAAGAAATTGCTAGGTGAGAACAAGAATTTATTTATTTATATATAGGTATGCTCAAAAACTCTCAGCTGGGGGCTGGAGGTGCAACTTGGCTACGAAACGTATTCGGCGTTGGACTTGTGGGAATTACAGGAACTGGCTTCAGATTACGTCGACTTCCTATCCGAGACAAACACAGAACACACGGTCAAGAACTGAGAGAATAAACAACCCACACCCCCCCACCCCCCCAAAAAAAAAGATAAGACAAATAAAAAGGAGAGACACAGTTTTTAAACTAAATGGAAAAGGAAAAAACCTTGGATGGCTGTGAACTCAGGAAATCTTGCTTCTATACGAAGAGGCCATGAACTCATTGATACTACAAGACAGGCTACGAGCAAAGCACAAAAAGGAATGCTCTTCATCACGAAATACCTTACTAACGAATATTGTTACTTGTTTGAATATCTGATCGACTGCATCCCGGACGTAATAAATAGATAAACCACTCACCAACTCTCTGAAAAGTCTTTCCACAAAAATTTATGGCACAAAACTCTTCATATATCCATCAAATAAAATTCTATGAACCGTACGATTTAAGACTTTATTTTCAATCACTTACGGTATGGACCATTCAATCGCTCAAATATTTCCCTTAGCAGTGACGGGTACGGTTGAAAAGATTTCAGATTTTTCAGAAGCTTGACTTACTTTAGATGTAGAGTTATTCAATCAACCATTGCATTTGGAATATAACACTACACATCACTTCTAGGATATTTCTTGCATTAATCCCATCTCATTATAATTTTGACTGCTTGCTTGCTTTTCCTTTTCTTTCTTTTCTGTCTCCCCAGTAATTTGTTAAATTCATTTGCTGACATGCAATGTGAAACTGTTTGCATATGTGCTCATGCAACACAGCAAAGATGGCTCCTTTGTACATTTGATATGAAGTAAGAACTTCATTAACAAACCAAAATGATGGATAACTAGATTTACAGAGTTTTGTCAACCCATGGGAAAAATGCCTATGATGTACATTCTTCTGGCCTGCCAGCAAAAAAATCTAACATAGCGTAACCGTTGCCATGCATTTTCTTGTTTACCTTGATGGTTTTAGAAGTAGCGGAATGTCTACAACCTGCACGGAGAGAAAGGTGGTTAGGATCTGACAAAGCATTCACCATATGACGAGAGTAAAAGAAAGATTAATAGTAGAAATTTATACATAAATTAAGAGATAAATGAGCTGATTACAATAAAGAGAAGATATGTAACAACCAAAAAGCGGTATTATGTTTTAAAAGTCAACAGAAAGGTTTGACCAAATGAGTTTATAACAAGAAAACGCAGCTATGTTGCAAACTTATCCAACGGGGCAGATAAAGAGTTCTCAAGTGCATTTCTGTTTATGAACAATTACACAAATTATTTGACATGCAGGTAAAAAGGGGTTTTGATACCCAAGTACACTTATAAAATTATTTTCTTACAAATATGTGATGTTCGTGTAAGCTGGCTCATTCCCTTAAAAAAAAAAAAAAAAGAAACATAAACCAATAAATCTGTACGCGTGAAATTTTAAAGGGGAGATTGACGAAAAAGAACACTTTACGGAAACAGTGGGAGCGGAAAAGGTCTAGATAACTGATGAAATGAAAGTAGAAACTTTTATATGCGAGTATGGAAAAAAGAAATGATGTGTCATCCACAGACAGTGACACTTACAATCACTGCTTTAGAAAGCAAGAAAGTCTTGTATTCAAGCTTTGAATTGTCAAGTCAACAAAGAAATTGCACTTCGCCCATAAATATTTGTTAAACTTATATAGGAACTCTCAACCGTGAATCCTTGTATATGCAAGTATGGAAACATGAAATGATGTATCATACAGACAGTGACACATACTATCATTCGTAAGCAAAATCAAAGTATTCAGCCTTCGAATTATTCCAGTCAAAAGAGAAAACGCACTTCACAATTCACAAACTCAGTTATTTGTAACAGTTCATTACTTGTTTTGAAATAATTAAGACATCCTTAATTGAATTGTAATACTAGGAATTCATTTGTTTGATCCATTTTCTTGAGTGAATTCCTGTGCAAAGCTATTCAACCATCAAGACTACAATCCAGTAGTTTCTATTTTTGACTTGCGTATTGTATGGAACAAGATTATGAATAGTGGACAAAATAGATAAAGGAATTGTATAAGAATTTTCCTTGGCACAAATATGCATTTTTTTCCAAATGCTTGACTTCGTATTACTTGTTGTATTCAATGAACTTGCGTTTGGAATTTAATACCAGGACTACTTCTGAGATATTGGTTGGATTAATGAATGCTTTGGTCTTTTAACTTTAAACATTTAATATATTTTACTTCTTAATTTATTCTTTTTTTTTTAGAATTAACTGGTCTCCTAACATTAGAAAGTGAATGTTTCGCTCTTTAATTATTTTAATTATAATTTTTTTAAAAAAATTAATTTTTAATTTTATTATTTTATCATTATAATTCTTAAATTTTTAATTTTAATTCGGTTTTAATTAGAATTGTTTGCACTTATTTTTTCTTTAAATTATTAAAAAATTATAATTCTTAATAACCAAAATGTAAAAATTGCTTTATTTGGTGATAATTTTTTACAAAATAATTTTACACTTTCAAAATATATTTCCAATCTTAGACGAAAATAAAAATTAAATTGTTTAAACTGATATTCTATTATTAAGCTATTCAAACAAATATTCTATTCTTTTAAAAGAATAGCTTAATTAGTTCAGTCTTGTATCAAATAGATAGGAGGTTAAAGTGATTTATATGTATATCTTTTAACTGACAAAGATCTCTAAGCAAATCAAATAAACTTGTCTTTCAGAGATATAATTGACAAATTGATAAACTAAAACCATAGCTTGTTACTCATATTCTCAGCTTTGTCGGTAGCAGTACTTCTTCAATCATCATCTTTTTTTATTTTTATTATTTTTGGTTTTGAACACAAACATTTTATTTCGACAAGAGTCTACAGGGACGAGGCTGTTATATTTTCTTTCGAGTGTGATGCGGCCAGAATTCCATCAATCATGATCTTGGTACTTGGACGGAGATGATTTCGGAGTATTCACAGGTTAAGAAGAAAAGTACTAGTCTTTCCATCATGCTCCGGCGGACTAAACTTGCTGCAATTCATAGTTGAAGAAAAGAACATGACTAAAAGAAATTTAAGAAGCAAAAAGAAGAAAGAAGAGAGTCATTGATCATTGGGTAATTCTGTACCTGTCAAATGCATATGCGACAATATAGATGATTAAATGCTATGTCAAATCATATAAATGACGAATAATATTATAGTAGTTGAAAATTCCACCTTGGATAGCTGGGAAATTTGCAATTTTTGCTTCTACTGACTAAGGCAATGAATTCATTGATAAAACAAAACAGGCAACAAGCAAAGCACAGACTGCAGCATTTCTACGGATCCTAGACATTATTCCTGATATGCCGCGCAACAAATTGCTGCATTTGATTTGATTTCTTAGCAACGTTTAACTCTGAATCCATTTATAGAAGAATGGAAATCAGAGATGACGCAGTGCTTGAATGCATCATTCCAATTTTATAATTTTTTGTCCAAAGTCAAACTTTTGTAAACACAATAAAGAAACCCGCGTTTCAAAGGTTTGAACAAGCCAGGAATCTACTTAATTTGCAATATATTCAGTCAGGATCGCAGCCTCAAATTAATTCTCAACTTCCGAATGGGCATAATTTGAGCTTTTGACCATAGATTTAAGACTTTATTTTCAATCACTTACCGTGTGGACTATTCAATCGCCCAAAAATTTTCGTTAGCAGTGATGGCTACGTTTTATAATACTTGACTTACTTTATTACATGAAGCTTCATTCAATCAACAATAGCATTTGGAATTTAATGCCATCTCATTATAATTTCCACAGCTTGCTCGCTTTTCCTTTTCTTTCTTCTCTGCCTCTTCAGTAATCTGAAAGGGAGAAAATTTGGGCAGTTGCACACTTGACAAAATATATTTGTTAAATTCATTTGCTGACTAGCAATGTGAAAGTCTTTGCATAAATTTGAACAAAGAAGTGAAAAGATATGAATATTGTCTTATATTTAAGGATTTTCCAGCACAGAATAAATGGCAAACTTGTACCAATATATACAGAAAATTTGCAGTTTGGATATATATATATATATATAATTCTGAATTCTTGCTGTTGTTATCGAAGGAGACGCAATCATCAATGATAAAACTCCTAGTTTTGCATTGATTCAGCAATACACCGAGTACAAGTTGCATAATTACTTAGTAACAAATTTTGCATATCATTTTTGTACTTCCGGAATTGGAAAGAGATATCTTTAAAGAGAGAATCACAGAAATATAAGGTTTTCTGACATTAATTTATAATTGTTGTGGACAAAAAGATCATTAGTTGAACTATTATGCTATCAAAGTTAGCACAATGATTACAAACATGGCTATAAAATTATCCTTTGTCCATTATTTCTTTCAATAAGTGAAAAGTGTAACCCTAAAGTCAAAATGGAGCACTTGGCTTAGAGAGTTGGAACAATAAAGAAAAGTAGTACATATCCCAGTTTCTTCTTTCTGATTAAAAATGGCAGGAATAGAGCACATAGCTGGTAACTAGCATTTATTTCTAACCACCCTTGCTGCTATGCCTGGGAGCTAATCTCGGGACGTTCGACTGATAAGGAACCCCCCGCAGGCTCCTTTGGATCGATTTTGACGTCATACTCTGACGGATTAGACTTCCTGGCATTGAGAATACAAAGATAAAAAGAGAATTAATTGGAATAGAAGAAGAAGAAGATACGAGCACATGATACATCATCCCTTCCTGTTTCATTATTGAAACATACCAAGTGGTAATTAAGTAATTCACAAGAAACATACCAAGAAATTGATCAAGAGTTTGCACCTTGTATGGCTGCGAAATTCGCAACTTTTGCTTCTATTGCCGAAGGCCATGCGCAGACTGATAAAACTATATAGGCAACAAGCAGAGCGCAGACATACCTATGCCCGCTTGCCATATTCGTATATATGCCAACAAAATGAACGGAGAAAAACCTTAATGTGTGTTTGATTACGAGCTATAAACATTTAACTACCAATCCTTAATTTATACAATCACTGAGAAGGACAAAGTCAAACATGCCAAGCTTCGGAAACTGTACAATTCAAATATTTTGTAAATACTTCCAAAAAAAAAACCATAACATTTCAAACCTTCGAACAAGCCATCAAATCAAGGTGCATCCTTAGTCTTCCTTGGGATTAGTCTTTAGATTTCGGCTTTTCCTAATGCTTGACTTACATTGCCGTTTTTGTTTACCAAATCACACGACAATGTTAGTGGTAATAACATCTACTTCCCAACGTGTTCATTCAACTATTGAATTGCACAGTTAATTTGGTAAATTCGTTTGCCCCGACTAGCAATGCGAAACTCTATACATATCTGCTCATGCAACTCACCAAAGATTGCTCCTTTTATCCGTTTGATATTTAAGTACAAACTTCATTAACAAACCAAAATCATGGATAACTTTATTACACTTTTATATACAAAGTTTCATCAACTTGCAGGTTTTTTCACGATACTGTATCTATAATTAGTCAGCAGTACATAAGCGAGTATACAACCCATGGTAAAAAGGCCTATTTACGTTCTTCTGGCCTGCTACCAAAATACTTACATATGTACATATGGAACTGTTGCCACGTCCATACATGATCGTTTTACAAGTTGCGGAATGTCTACAGAGTGAACAGAGAGAAAGGCGGTTAAGGTCTGATAAAGCATTCACCATATGATGCGAGTAAAAGAAAGATTAATAATAGAAATTTATATGTAACTTAAGTGATAATGAGCTGATTACAGTAAAGAGACATAATGCAGCTCTATGACTAAGTTGCAAACATATCCAACGGGGCAGATAAAGAGTTCTCAAGTGCATTTCTTTGAATTAACACCACCAGAATTGCTATTCGTGTAAGCTAATTCCCTTAAAAGGATAAAAAAAACAATAAAGCTGTATGCATGAACTTTTAAAAGGGGAGATTGTCAAAAAAGAACACTTTAGTAAATACTGCCGCGTACAGAAGCAGTGGGAGCAGAAGTCTTAGATAACAGAAAAAAATTATTCAATAATATAAAAACATTAAGAAAAAATGATATGCACATCCAAGAGTTTCTTTTGGCCATCCTAGACGCCACTAATTTTAGAAGCATAGTTTCAAGAATACAACCGAACATGGGAGAGAGAGAGAGAGAGAAGGGGGGGGAGGGAGAGGAGTATGCATTTATGCTTATGCATGTCACAGCATATTTAAACTTCTATGATTTAACAGAATTACCTTCTTCCTTGAGTCCTACAAACCAACATTACCTCCGGTTCACTCCTGAGGATTCTTTGGCCAAAATGTTCCTCCATTTATCCTTAAGATCAGCAGGAGTGCGACTTGGATTCAAAAACACGACAACCAAATTCCAAATTTTCCTCCAAGGAAGTTTTTATTTACTTTACTTGAAAATTTATGCACTCCTTCCTGCAGGATAAGAGTAGATCTCAACAAGCCAGCCAATCAAATTTTGATTATTTATCTTCTAACTACTTATTCCCAGGCTCATATTCATCTTACAGAGAAATATTTAACACTGAATCACAACAATCCTTAAACTTCTTATAATTTGACTCTTATTTGCATATAGAAACATGAGAATCATGACCCAAAAAAAAATATTGCTAAATTATGTTTTTGTAATAATTCAATTGAAAAACAGTAGTAAGTTTTGAAGGCATAATTTCTAAAGTTTAAAAATTAGCGGCTGACATGAAATGCAAGGAAGATCTCAAGAAATCAAACAATATTAATCCTGTCGGCTTCAGAGAATAACTCCAATGCATTAAAAGTGAATCACCTGTCAATTTCTCATCGATTCAAATGTCAATAAAGTGAGATCAATATCATGCATTTACTCTAGACACCACAATCAAGAGGAGGTACTTATTGTGGAGGAAATAAATTTTCCAATATGCAGAAAGACCCAACACAAGCAGCCTGATTGCACTGAAGCAAACAATAGCTATGAACAGGAATCCACACCTTCAGCATATCCTCCTCCTTGGCTGTCCAAAGTAGTCTCTTACATTTCATCTTGAAATCTTATGAAAGAGTATAATATTCGTATAATACACAAGGACTCACAATTTTCCAGCAGATAGTTGTTGTGTCAACTTTTTGGAGACAGTTACTTTCTCTTTATGAGGTCTAGCAATTTTCTTCGGGGTGGCTCCTGTTGGTGAGGATAATCTTTTTGGTGAGTCAAAATTCTGAGACTGTGCAATCCTACTACTTTGTCTGAGATGCCTCTGGTGCACTGAAATTGTCTCCATATCAGAATCAGACATTTCAGTTCCCAATGTTTTTGGGTCCATTTTCTCTTCTTCCCTGCATCTTCCTTGCTTCAGCTTTACAGGGTCTGATACATCCTCTTTTGATATGTTTAGTGAACCATCCACAACATTCTCTCCTTCTACACAGCAGGCATTGCTAGACTCTTCTTGCAGTTGGTCTTCAACAATTTTTTCTAATCCACTGTCATCAACCTGTCCTGCATCTTCCACTTGTATCATTTCTCCATTTTCTAAGATTTCAAGCTCATGAGTTTTAGAGATCTTTTCCTCACTTGATATTTCTTCCCTTGTAGAATTCATAAGTGACTCAGCCCCTGGAGTTTTCACAGGACTGTTGCTTATAATCTCACCAAGATGGGAACGAGGGGTGGTTAAATGGTCGCTTTGATTTTCAGGAACAGTCTTAAATTGTTCAGAAGTGCCAGCTAGCTTTGCCTCGTCCCTGTCATCATTTTGATCTTCCCCCACTTCCACAAATTGATTCTTCACTTGATCATTGTCCATAGTATCATACAGCTCCTTCCCTTCATCTGTTCTACCATTCTCCTTCTCTCTGTCACCGCCAACCCTTTTGAAATTAATAAATTGTGCCAAAGTTCTTTCTGCTTCCATAGCCTTCTTCCTCAACTCCTGAGTCCTAACGACTTCACATTTATACCAACAATAGGGGCAGTAAAAATTTCCCTCATCATCAAATTTTGTTCCACTGTTCGTACAATTCTCATGAAGGGAAATGGAGCAGCCAAATTGACTACAATGCAACAAATTCCCATCACCTCTGTCAGACTTAAGACAGGCCCCTCCCTCAAACCAATCCATATCCATACAATGTTCACTCAGGCCTAAACCACAGTGATTTTCAGTGCAAATATCAGTCTCATCATCACAATAAGCAGAAGCTATAACTACATCATCATTATTCTTTTTGCTTGATGTTCCAGGTCCAATCCAACCTATGCTACGTTCTCCATCTGATTCATCCTGTGTAAAGATTTAATTAAAATTTGCAGAAGTTCTCACCTTTAAGTAACAAATCAGTTAAACATCCCCGGGTTTAAAAATTTCATAATCAACAAAATGAAATAAAAGAAGCCAGCTTATAGAGACATTAACCTCCTTCCCTCAACATAGCAAGGTTGAAAAACTGACAGATAAAAAATTTAGGAGTTTTATTTCTACTAATAAATATTAAAAAAGGCATGCATTTTTCAAACTCTAACCAAAAAGCAACTACATTTGTTTTTCTATAAAATAAAAAGAAAAAATAGAAAATTTTACAGAGTTAAAAGCGAGCAAAGACGGGTACGTGAAACCCTAAGAATTCCATTAACGACTAAAAATAAAATTAACCAATAATCATCGTAAAGCATAAAAGAACCACATTTGCTTGAGCAGTTACAAGTATCTTTACTTCATCTGTCTCCGGTGAGACGACGCTTTCTACAGTATACACAGACGAATATTTCTCGATAAACAAACAGAGAAAGAGAAATGGATAGAGAGAGAAAGTTCCAGGTTGAGGAGAGGAAACGACGGAGTTGTTGAGCTTGGTGAATGGAACTTGGGGAACCGGCACCAAGCTCTGCCACCGCGCGCTTTAGTTCTCATTTTTCGTGAGAGACGATTCTCTCTGTGCGCGGGTTCCAATAGGTGAATTAAAACGTCTTCGTTTTAGCCTTTCAGGGCCGTTGGGATGATAACGGGCTATGGAAATCATTTTTGGGCTCAGTCTCTATTTTAGTTGGGCTTTCTAGATTTGCCGTTTTGGTTCATTAATATAAAAATTCACTAATAACATCTGGGTACCACTATGTTTATTATTTTACAAATAAGAAACTAGTTTGTCCATTTGTAACAAATAGGTGTCTGATCTCTATTGAAATGACGAAATACCTTTCCTTGTTAAGTTCAAATTTTCGATGGCCAAAACTCAATAGCAATAGGGTAGCACGGTCAAATTAACAGAAATCATAGGGGACCTGTTTAATACAAAAAGAACGATTTTGTCCCTACTTGCAGAGCAGTCAAAATTAGGGACCTAAATATTATTATGCTCGACCCTTGACCGGCGAGCAATCTTAAGATTTATCGTTGTGGTTTCAGATTAGTCATGACGGGCAGAGAAGAATGAGTTTTCTGATCTCAGAACAGTGATGTTTTCTCCTACTGTTCAGTGTGTTCCGTATTCTTCACCGCAAGCTTCCTTTGACAACCAAAACAACGTATTGCCGTCCTCCCCGTGATCTTCTTCTTCTTCTTCTTCTTCAACATCTGTCGTTTCTCAAAATCAGCTAAAACCTGTTCGGAACTTTGATGCCAGGCTGAAGATTCGGGGAAGAAAACGTTACTCGCCGCATGTGAGAACTGCCTCGAGAAGTTTGTGGAAGTGGCAAAACCGCCACTTCGGTGCTCAATCTGAACCGGCTTTATGTGACACAATGGTCAGTCATTTTGAGAAATTAAAGTTGGCGCCGTAAACTGAATCAGGTGGTTCGTGTGACATGACAACGTGTTGAATGACAATCGGGTGGTCTAAAGATCCAAAGGAATGAGAATCAGAATGCTATCCCGAAAAATATAATACGTAATAACGAAGATGATGGCACGAGGCATCTGGTTATTATATTAGACAGTATATGATCAATGGTTTAGTTTAGAGAATGATAATACTTACAAGGCCATTAGGCATTGGCATGATTTGGTGCGACTCCCACAACTACAGTGATTTGAAATTCTCACCATGGAATTGTTAGCTATCAACATGCGGCATCCATCAAGAACCTTGTTAATTACACAGTACAACTCCGATGTCTGCAATTTTTTCTTCTTTTCGACGGAGACGACCCGAAGACTGGGAGTCAAACACGTTTCACCCTGAAAATAGAAATAAAAATGAAATAGGATGGCGACATCACCGCAAGGCCAGTGGTGGCTATTGTCAGGTTCCTTAATTTTCTCGTTTATTTTCTTCTCCTTTATTCCATTTCAATCACCCCCACATCAAACAGTTGATGCCTAACAACAACAACTTCTTAAACTTGATAACGATCATGATTTGATTACGAAATAATCCCACTATCTACTTGCAAACCCGAAGACTTACAACTTCCACTTTCTTGGAAGCTTCCCTGCCGCATGAATTTTGACAGTTCTATTTACAATCGTTACCAATATTCTTGGCACATATTTGATGTGGGAATGTTAGACTAATTTAATAGTTGTACGTGGAGAACGTGACTCTGCGGTAATGCTCGTGTTTTGAAATGGAATTTTATTTGCGTTTTTCATCAACAAGAAGAAGATCAATGAAAATCCCTCGGTAGCTCGAATGCAATCATCTCGGGTTGAGGTTTCTTTAATTTTCCTTTGATTTATCATTGAATCTCGATGATTTTTTTCCCTGTTTATAGAAATTTGACAAAAGGGTATTCGTCATGCAGATGGGATCGTTAGAGGAAACGCAGTTCTTGAATTGGAGGGAGATAGCCTGGTGAATTCTGATTCATTAGCCGGAAAGATTCGTTCCTTTTGAGTTATCCACTGGCAGTTCAGATGATATCAATCGAAATACATACGATGTCGGAAGCAGTAGCAATGGTATCACTGAAAACGTCAAGATCGTTGTATTCTCCAACAAACTTAACATACTCATGATTTTGTGCCCCATCGCGATTATTTTGGATAAAACTTCCGGCAGTCGTGTGAGTTTTGTGTCTGTTTTTGTTATTTCCCAATGTTTTATGTCCAAAAATTTGGAAGCTTGTTGTTCATATAGTTCCTTTGAGTTCATTTCAGGGTTGGGTTTTTATTCTGAGCTTGTTGGGGATCATTCCTTTGGCTGAGCGTCTCGGTTTTGCTAGAGAGTATGTTTGTTCCCTTGCATTTTGTCTGCATATTTCTTTTGAGCAATGGTTCGATTAGTACCTCATGTAGCCTGTGCTTGATTTGACATAGGCAGTTGGCTTTTTTTTACAGGACCTACAGATACTTCTATCATCAATAATGTGAACGTTAATCTCCCTTCTGCTTAGTTTAATTGTAAATCTTAATGTTTCAGAGATGATGAAGTCTCGGTTTGAAATGTTTTTCTATGAGCTTTTATTTCTTCCACCCACCTAAAAGCCTCTGGTTATCAACCATTCACATTCACAGCATTCAAAATTACAAGCATATAATGATTATCCCTCCCAAAAGATTTGCGTGAAAACAATGCTTTTGCATTCAAATTGCATCTTTTAATGGAAACACTGGATCGGACTGCAGTCTATTTGTTAATTGGGATTTCTCCTCGATTCCATTTGCAGTTGTAGGTCTTCTGAATGCTACTTTTGGAAATGCAACAGAAATGATAATTTCAATTTTCGCACTACGAAAGGGCATGATGCTTGTTGTTCAACAATCATTACTTGGTTCAATCTTATCAAACATGTTGCTGGTGCTTGGTTGGCCTTTCTTCTTTGGCGGACTTGTGATTACTAAAAGGAAGCAAGTGTTTATTAAGGTGTGTTTGCGCTTTCATCACATTTTATAGTTTAAACCAAGGGCAAAATGCTTAAGCACTTTGCTGACAGTGAGGTTAAAAATTATTCTAATCTTATTGATAGGCAGTTGCTTAAGTCAACTCCGGATTGCTGTTGATGGCAGTGATGGATTTACTTTTCCCTGCAGTTCTCCATGCCATCCACACCGAGCTGCATTTTGGAAAGTCTCAATTGGCTCTCTCAAGGTTTAGTAGCTGTATTTTGCTCGCGGCTTATGCTGCCTATCTGTATTTTCAGCTGAAGAGCCAGAGGAACCTGTATGGTCTGGTTAACCAGGTTAGTTACTGTCATGATGGAGAATTATATGGTAGAAGAAAACGATGAATTGACAACGGAATCTTTTACGACCTCACTGTTTTCAACTCACTTGTTGTCAAATTGTTTCATGATATTAACGCAGGAAGAGGGTCAGAGTGAAGGGAATTCAGAAGACGAAGGAGCTCCAGAGATATCAAAACGAGAATCAATAATTCGGCTATTTAGTTTAACTGCATGGATCTCCATCCTTTCGGAATTTCTGGTTGATGCTATTGCGGTACTATAGTCTCTTTAATCTATCCCGCATTATCTTGACTACTAAATTTTCCATGTATCTTCTTACCACCTTTCTAGGTATATGTTCTTACAGTAACTGTCATCATCTTTGCAGGTGCATCTACAGACTTGAAAATGCCAGTAGCTTTTATTAGCGTTATTCTGCTCCCAATCGTTGGCAATGCAGCAGAGCATGCCGGTGCGATTATGTTTGCAATGAGAGACAAGCTTGTAAGTAACAAATTGCTTGTTCTGCTGGTGACATATCACAACTAATCATGATTAATTAGCATCTAAAATTTTGCTTAATCTCTACTGTAGGACCTAGCTTTGGGCGTGGCAATAGGTTCATTGACTCAGATAGCTATATTCGGGGTAGGTAGCGAGCATTATATCAACTCGCGCAGAACTTCTATACGTAAAATGCTTGCTTGGATCATTAATCCGGTGAAATTTATTGCTGTTCTGACACTAGGTTCCATTTTCTGTTGTTGTTGGGTGGATCATGGGACGCCCTATGGACTTAAATTTTCAACTTTTCGAGACAGCTATTCTTTTGTTAACCGTTCTGGTTGTAGTCTTCATGCTGCAGGTTTTGAACTGTCATTATAAGAAAAACAAAAGTACGCTGCAACAGTCTTACCTATTTGTTAGTTGAGCTTTGCAGGAGGGAGCTTCTAACTACCTAAAAAAATTAATGCTCATTCTCTGCCACGTCATAGTTGCTGCAAGCTTCGTCGTACATGTAGACCCTGCTTCATTACGAAAATTATCCCTCCCCTTCCATGCTAAAGTGCTGAACTCGTCTGCTGTTGGTTCTTTTACAAAATGCGGCAACTGTTTCTGCAGAGGATAAGCCCCACAAACATGGCTAAACCTGGAGGTCTGTTTTAGACACCAGTGGAACAGTTTTGAAGAGAGCACTCAACTTAGTATACTTAAAGAGTGAAGACGTCCCCGTGACGTTGATTTGCAGAAGCTTCAGGTTTATCTGTTGCTGTAAAGTTTTTCACTGTATCTTTTTTTACTAAGGCAGCCACTGCTTACTTTCTAGCTTCTATCCGACTTCGATACAGTGAAGACGGTTGGATATAGACGCGCTAACAACATTCATATGAAATGTAAAGATTAAGGATTACATGCAAGTAAAAATATGAGGAAACAGCAAAGGATATTCTGACTTCCGATATACACTGATGGCATCTTTCCATTTTGAAAGAGATTACTTTATTCTTACTCTAGTTGTTCCATTCAATTTGGCATTTTGCATTTCAAAATCATTATTTATATTCCATTATTCACACATGTCATAACACAAAAACTTCAACATCTCATCGGGAAAAAACCAGCAAATGAATCAGATTTTGTAAAACTCCATTATAGGGAACATTACAGATAGACAAGTAGACACCCGTTGCAGGATACTAGAAATATTTCCATTATGGTGTCCTTGCATTTGAGGGCAATTACATGAGTTGCTTTGAAGCAAATGAATTTTGGCCTGATTCTATTCTGGCCAATAACTGCAGAGCCTTGTTAGTTGGTAGTTTTTGTCGTTGTTCAACTGATTACCACCGAAGTTTGAATTTCTTGCCTCACTCCACTGAGGGTGAACTTCTATATTAGACTCTTCCAAGAGAATTTTTACCTGCCTTGGTTTGAATTTTCTGAATTTACCTGAATCATATTAGATGCAATATTTCATTCAAACTTCATTGCTAGGTCCAAATTATGTTTTCATGATGTTTGCTGAAATCTGTAATGATGTGTTTAAGATACCTTGTGAAATAATTGGCTTGACAATGAAAAAAAATGGTGCTTTGTAAAGTTGGAACTTTATTCGATTCTAGTCTTATAATTTAAAGTTTATTTTTATATAAAAGAAATATAAAAGAAACAAGAAAAAACACAAATCATACAGGTTCATTATTCATCAACTTTTTATATTTACGTTGTGAAGCCATCTTTCACCCTAATGTTATGCTGCAGGCCTGAGTTCTTAGACTGCACTGCTAGGACTGGTCTAGACATGCTGGCTAAACATTGCTATCAAGCATCTAGTACTTGGATTGTTTTCTTTGTCCCTGGAAGTGACAGTGATATCGGATTTTACAACGAATTTATGCATTATCTGTAGGAGAAGCAACGAGCAGCAGTTGCTAAATTGGATGATAAGACCACCTTATTTCTGGTACCCTCATCAGATTTTTCTCAGAAAGTACTGAAAGTACCGGGCAAACTGAGCATTTCGGGTGTTGTTTTGAGGTTGGAGCCGCCTGGTTACAATCAGGGGCCTTTACAACATCCAAATGAGATCAGAGATACAAACTCATTATCCTACAATATCAATGCATTATATCCAAAGCCATCAATGTCTTCAGGAGCCTTTCCTTTGCTGCCATCTTTTCCAAATACAGGTAAATCAGGAATCAGCAATCTACCTGCGGAGATATCAGCTTCACCTGCATCTTATGCAGTCTCAGTTCATTCGATGGGTAATATATCTGGCTCATCCAGTGAAAACCGGCATGAATACCTGCCCCATCAACAAAACACCCCGTTGAGACCAAATCATTCTCCTCGCTATTTTCAAAACCCAGTCTCTGGTAACAGAAATATACCATCACAAGCATCTAGTAGTTCTGTTGACATGACCATTGAGGGGCGTCCTTCAGTTGTGCCGAAGGAACTCCAAGAAACAAGCTCTGGTCGATACACAAGTGGAATCTCTGGCATTCCATTATCTGAAAACCGCCAGTCGTCACATCAGGAAACTAAATCTTCATTTTCTTTACCTGTTCCGATTGCATCCTTGCAACCAGAACAACTTGCACAAGTGGCATCAACTCTTCTCGGCCAGCAGAGGCAAACAGGGAGTGCTTCAAATGTATCAATGGGTGAGAATCTACGGCAGACTGCTGCAGGACATCAATCTGACGGTCCATTTAGTCTGTCACAGATCTTTGCTTTACAAAATAATCCAGTGACTCCTGAGTTTTCAGCGTCCCAGTTTGGTCAAGTGCAATAGTTGCAGCAGCAGCTGCAGGCAGCAAATGTGCCTGCCGCAGCGACTCCTGCAATTCAAAGAGAGGTTCAGTCAGGGACGCAGAGGATTTAACAACTTCAAAGTACTGGTTACCAGGTAGCTGATGGAGATCCACAGAAACGCTTGCAAGCAACGATACAGCTGGCAGCTACTCTTCTTCAGCTAATCCAACGAGGGAAAGGGACCTCAACTGCACCAGATTTATCTTGTATTGTAAATCTCAACCAACATTTTCTTGTGTCGGAGCAGGCTGCTTAATTGAAGTTTAATGGTTCATTATGATAATATAGCTCAAGTCTTGGTTACAGCATCGTGCCAAAATGGTACGATGAAGCATAATGTGTGAGATTTTCCTGATCAGCTCTCGACTGAAGCTTTGTTAAATTAACATCATGGTACTTGTTCTGCACTTTCTTTCTGTCTCTGTTGACAGAGTGTGGACCGGCTAGGTTCTGCACTTTCTTTCTGTCTCTGTTGACAGAGTGTGGACCGGCTAGTCTTTACAGCAGTCTGGAATTTTATGTTGAGAACATTAAGCTTTCGTGAGATTATCTTTCTTCATTTCATCTTGCAAATTAACTTTTATGCTTTCTCTTATTAGGTAACGATAGATTCTAAGTTCTGGTCTTGGATCTGGATTATTCAGTGTGCTTTAGTGGTTTAGAACATATTTGCTAGCAGTTACTGAACAAATGGGAGTCTCCATAGATTTTCTGTTGGCATTCTTCCATATTCCTACCTGCCTGAGCTTGAATGAATATAAATGGGGTAATAACACCCGGGCTCTTGAATTTTCGTGGCAGTAAATTTTGTCATTTCAATTAGGATCTGAGACTTCTTTTTGTTGCAAATGAACAAAACACGGCCTTATGTGTGAAAATGTAAAACCGCAGGGACTCTGAATAAATGCTACACATTATCAGACCGCTCATCAGAGTCGGACAGGCATACAGGAAAAAGGAGAGGGAAAAAATGCCAATTGGCTGGCCTTTATTGCTTATGAATCAAAAAATTAGGACAAACATTTATGTTTCTGTTGCACTGTGTTCAACATTTACAGAAAGAATATAATCAAACTCGCAAGGAATGGGCTTAAAATCTCTTCACTATCCACCTGTGCAGCAATACAAAATACCATCCAACGATCAAAGCATGAAAAAATTGGTATCTCAGTACTAGACATAGTAGTAAGAAGAAGTATCTGTTGAATTTGCGGCGTCTCTGCAGAGAATAGATCGAGCTTCGACTACAGAACGCGGAGGCTCCAAATCTTTCTCTTGTAGTGAATTTCCTTGCAATCGCTGCATGTGGGAAGCAAATGTATCGTCCAAAATCTACAGCAAAAAGGGAAACAGAAACACTTCTAATGAAACTTGATGTAAGAAATCATGCATGAGAAGCAAAAACATAGAATGAGAAGCAATCTACTTACACCAAGAGCATTGTATGATCCATTATACCACACTTGATTCTCCTTTCTGCCTTCAAGAAACTTAAGAACAATCTAGTAAAACAACAAATTGAATTGTGTGAGAATAAAGAAGTGAAAGTAAAATGGCAGTAGAGTTTTCTTTTTCCTCATCCTGGAGTTTCTTCACCTGTCCCATTCTATCCCAGAATCCGCGGCAGATAGCAATGAATATCCTATTTGTGAAGACTTGATGCAAGTTGGAAATGGAGTCAATGAGTTGTGAACTCAACATCTGCATTTTTTCGCGAACATCAGCCTCTCCATCTTCTTCCTTAATTTCGTCTAGAATCCTCTTTAGCCGTGTACTCCTATTAGCTTGCATCTGAAAATGATTGAGATTGCATGCAAATAAGACTCTTTCCACAGGAAATAGATGTTCACAAAAATAAATGAACTAAAAAAACACATGTACATGAATAAGCTTACATTGCTTACTAGCTGCTCTACGACAGCCTGCAAATAATTTTTGTACTTAGTTCTCAACAGAACAGTCACTCCATTCATCTGCTCCCCGAAGAGTGATTTCTTATCTCCATTGGCAGGCAAACAAGAAACCCAGGATTTTAAGATATCCTCTACTCTACAATGCAAGATATCAAGAATTCTCTTGATGGTATTCAAGAAAGTTCCCAACTGCCAAAAGAAAAATTATGAGTGAAAATAAAAATATATGCATGATGTTTTCTAATCACAGAAAACCTTTGTAATCTCACCTGACTGGGAACAGAATAGAGGGCAGTTGATTGTCTTCTTGTAAGCTTTTGAACATGGAGATTAAGCCTCTTTGGAATGCTATCTTTTAAAGGAGTCAAAATGTCATTGTATTGCTTTTCTAATGCTTTTATGATTGCTCTTTCCACATTTGCAACAGCCTTTAAGATGAACAAAGCAAATTTCAAAGTATTAGCAGACATCATGAATCTAAAAGTGTGTAAAAGTTCATAAATGAAAACAATATTAGAAACTCACATTTTCCAATACAAGAGAGTACTGAGGCCAGCGATTGATCACTGCTTCATATTCAATAAGAGAATTCTTAATTTTCTCATACATTTCCTCAGCAAATGGTGAGGTGGATTGATTTGTTGCAACACCAGACCAGGGTACCTGCAAAAGTAATCCATTTTCTTAATTGACTACATCGTTTGGCCATGCTTGAGTAAAACTTTGATGGGTCTGGGGGAGAGGAGAGAGGATTTTACCTTTTCCATTTTGCAAAAGTCAAGTAACTTAAGTTGCATATCCTCCACCCAAAGCATTATGTAATCGTGGAACAGACCCTTTGCATCTACCCCACCCTGCACTGGACTGAAGCAAAAAGGCCCACAGCATGAGTCCAAAGGCTTCATGTTCACAAAAGGTTTTAAGCAGTGTTGATAGGATGTGTGGATTCATTTGAGATCAGATTTTGAAGTGAACTTCTTGACAAACCTGATGTTCCATGACTCAAGATCCCGTTCAAAATCAGCAACTGCTACTAGAAGTTCATTAACATGTGGCAGTGGGCTAGATGCAGGCCATGCAGCAAGAAAACCTCTTAGCCTATTGCATAACTCTGTGCTGTAAACCACAGCTGCAATGTTTGACAGGTCAATTGAACTGGAAAAGGAGAAATGTGCATCAGAAGACGTAGGACATGACTGATTTTTGAGTTTTTGAAATGAAATATTTGCCTGTCAACGATAACATTTACTAGCAGATGTAAATAATCTTTTTATAAATAACAGTTGGCTATACCTTGGAAGTATATGATGATTGTGTATCTCGATGTCTTTCTGAATTTCATTGGTTATACTTATACACAAATTCTTCATCTTTAAATAAGCTGTTGACATCGAAATTGTGTCCATGAGGAAACCTTCCGAGTTGGTTGACACAAACTCATCAGTCTCAACCATGTGCTTCCGACATCTTTTCTTTGCTGCTGTCTGCAGGATAGTCGAAATTGGTTAAAAATTTAATTACCCTTAATGTATTAACTAAAGCACAGTACAAAAAAAGAAACAAACAAACAATTCTCTTATTGTTTTCTGTATTTGTAAAAAGTTAGTCTTATACGTGCATAAAAACTCTGAAGCCATGTTAAATGTTTGAGTCTACATAACTTTTCCAGTGACAAATTTTACACACCTGTAAGTAGTTTTTCATCATAGTCTGTGCATCTTGAGATAGTACATCATGAAGCAAGGAGTACACCTGGACAGCAGGAGTAAGGGCTGGTGCAACAGATTCTTTTGTTGGACCAAACGAGTCTGCGAGTCCTGTAGGAGAGTTTTCATCCAAGCACTTGTAGTTCTCGAAAACATTTTCCAAGAGACTCTCGATTTGTGTTTCACAATCTAATAACATACTTTTCTGCAACAGAGCAAGTTAAGAAATTGATAAGATTACCACCCTTGTTCATTGGGTAATCACATAAATGATTTGAAAAATTATCTCACTTCAGGGTGTGTAGAAAGCAAAGATGCTCCATTATGGGATTTTCAAAAGGTAATTGATGCAATGGGAAGACCTACCTCATGCCTAGTCAAAATTTTCTCAATCTTCGCCTTTAGAATGGGCACAAGTATCTCATTGACAAGCTCCAGGCAGTCTTTTGTTGGAGTTGCCACATTCATCACATGTAAAAGATATCTACCAAGGAACCAGACAGTAAGAAATAAATTCCAAGGAAATCATAAAGGAAACAACATAATATGAACTACTAGGATAACTTGACAAAGTTGACATTTTTAAGGACCTGAGCTTAGTATATGAATCAGAAACTCCATAATAATCAGCAAATTCAGTCAACAGCCACTTCCAGGGTCCTTGTAACCTCAAGTTTCGGGAATGAAAATGTTGTGCACGCATTGCAGCTTCGAATAGTAAATCATAGGCCAGAGTTTCCACAACAGTTCCACTCTGTAATACGTGAAGATGAAATAGATGAGACCCTGGTCTACAAAATATAAAACCACAACCCAAATTGTCGGTAAGCCTACTATACTACAAATTTTAGACAGAACACAATAGCTTTCAATCATTAAGTGGTGCATACTGCCCGAAGAAGGAAAATAAGAAATCAGAACCCCTAGTGTTGGAGTATAAAATTTTCTTCAGTGGAGTTGGGTTGGTAAAATGAACCTTTATTTGATTAGTCTCTCCATACGTGATTGTACTACCAATAGATAGCTGGATCTTGCCAACACATTCTTGATCATCATGGTAAATGGGCCACCATCGAATTCTGTCATTCTGAATAATACCCAAAAATACATCCAATTACCTATGCAGATATTAGAAGCCAGTATTTATTCTTTTGTAATAGACCAAATACTGAATATAGAGGAAGAATACATACAGGGTTGTCAGTCAAGGATGAAACTGGAATTGTAGCTCGACCCTGGATTGAATTCTTTTTATCTTGGACTTCAACCAAGAGAGCATCCCCTTCGGTCTCAGGGAAGCTGAAATTACATGCATATATAATGTAAGAACTTTAAAATTCTTTACTTTACATCAATGTCCAAAATAGAAGAATAATTTACTTTAAGGAGCTCCAGTTACAGTTTGATTTTGTGGACTGTATGTCAAAATATTAATGACTGATTAGTATTATATAAGCACAAGTGGGAAATCTTTTTTAGGTCATATATTAAGACAACGAAATGCCCTTATGGCACAATCTATTCTATTTAAGACCATCATACTATGTAGAATCATAATTGTGATCTTGTCCAGCTGCAGGTCGACCTTCTAGGTTTATGATGTGATTAGTAATTCAAATCTGTCTGAAAAGAAACAAGTTGAAAAGTGGGATGCAACTTACAAGACATGGTAATCGCCACTTCCAGGAAGCAAGCATATAGCAGAACCTTTATCGACTTCGGTATCTTCTGTAGCACTCTTTAATTGGAATAAGCATGATAAATGATCTGCAATTACTCTTCAGTAGTTAAAACTCTTGATAAGTACATTATGAACTTCAAATCAAAAGCAGCACCAAAAGTTTTCAAATTGTGATATCCAAAATAATTCCATCAACAACATCAAGCATATTACTTTGAGATGGACCAATAAATATTGATGAATATTGCAGTGAACACAAACCTTCTGATTGCATTGGGAATGAGGCTAGTTTAAGAGAATTCATGCCATTTTTCACAAGAGATGAAACATGTCGGACATACTCTGCCCCTGCTTGCATATACATAGCAGTCCGGAGAGAGTATGTGCTCCTAAGTTTCCGCCTTGGTATTACTCGAAGCTTCCTCACTGCAATTGTCCAACAGCCATAACTCAGTTCAACTCATAAAAACAATACCTGGAATCTTCATTTGAAAGAAATTCAAATTTTTTCCCCGTTTCAAACGTGCAAAGGAGATATCTTGATATGATTAAAATTATCCTCGTAAATGACTATTATTTCCATAACCACTTTTATGAACTATAAATTTCATCATATGCAACACTAATATGAACCTGAAACTATGACAGAATTTACAAAAAGAATGTAAGGTTCTAACACGCGACCTAGATCTACTTACAAAATTAACTCCAGGCGCATCTTTTTTAGATCTAATCCCTGACTCATAGTTATAATACATAGACATTACCTTCCACTCTTATCTTCCCCATGACCTTCTTTGTCTTCAGAGTGTGTACATGTTCTGCACTCTTAGTATTTCCCACTTCTATTGGTTTTGTACCTCGAGGTTGCAGCAAAAATTTATGTAGCCTACACATGTATATGAAGATTGAGATGTGCCCACTCAGACTTGAAAAGTAATTAGAATTTAAAGATGAAAAATTATCTCATGGATGAATTGAAATTCACAAGAATAGAAGCATGAGGTAGACTACCCAAAAGCACTACGAAGAACCAAGCACTCATCACGCAGAAACTCAGGTGCCTCAGTGCAGCCTCTTGCCCATGCAAATAGGCATAAGCGGATGCAAGCATCATAAGCTACAAGAGTTTGCCAGGCATATTGATCACTGCAAGAACTGTATGTAAAAAACCATAAGAAGATATATAATACCACCGTTGTAGATGTCAAATGCCAAGACAGAGAAAATACATTTATTGAAAAACTCAGACAGAGAAATAATGCTCCACAAAATGGAATCCTAGGAGTAATATATAATTCAACATATATAACACCTGGTATTATAATAAGGTGAGTTGTCCAACGAGCTGGTTTGCAAATGAGGCATCTTTTCTTCTTTCTCTCCAGTTATTTTATTGTTTACTCTGGACAAGACAACATCAAGAAAGTCAATAACTTGTATAGATCAAAAAGGGACGCTAGAATTTATAGACGAATTGTCGAATAGAACTAACAATGACAATACCTTTCATCAGGCTCGCCCTCTTTTTGAAACTGTGATTTCCAGTCTTCCAAAACTTCTTTTTGGCATTCGAAACTCTCTGATTCTCTGGCGCAAAAACCATTCCCGGTTTGCTCAATTTGTGAGTCAACCTCAAAGCATTTTTCCTCTATAACATCTTCCATAATAGGAGGTGCGCTTGGGGTTCCCATATCACCTAGCTCATTAATCCTAGTTTCCGCATCACTTGTGGCACGCTACAGGCATCAACAACGATCAATTGAATACATAAAGAATTAAAAAAGGGATAACTTTAGTACAATTTCAGTACCATTTATCATAAAGAATGAAACGGTAATTTTATTATAAGTTTCCCTAACTCTTTTAGTATAATCCCACGTATGTAGACCCACTAAACATGAAAACTTTATTATGAGTTTTACCCGGGCGTTGCGCAGTTGAACTCGTTCTCGAAGCTGGCTGCTAATGTTACTACCACCACATGGGGTCAAAATTTTCTGGGAAATCTTCTTGAACCCTAAATCACCATCAGTAAATCTTCTGTTACTTTCGGGAACTTCAATCTTGAGATTATTCAACAACCCTCGATTCAACTTTGTGCTGCAAGATTTATATCCAAAAATCTCCTCTTTTTCTTCGTTATACAACTCTTCACTCGCTTTGTCCAGAAAATCTTCTTCTTCAGAATAGTCAACGTCCATATTACTCGAAACCGAAGCCACACTTTCCTCCTCCACCACGTCATCATCATCCTTGTCGTCGTCGAGACGAGGAGCGAGTACACTGTGAGGTTGTAGCAACCCAGAGTGGAATTTTAAAGGAGGCAAACCATGAGGAGACGAAAGAGAAATGTTGTTGTGTAACAAAGGAGATCTCGGAAATGGGTCGTGCGATAATTTCTCTGCTAATGGCGATCGAATTTTCGGATCTCCATCTACACATTCCGATTTCTGCAAGAATCAAGTTTCATAAGATTCAAAATAATCCGAAACAACCCACAAGAACAAGAAAGAGAAAGAGAAAGAGAAGTACCTGTTTGACCCAGCTGATTGCAGATTCGTCTAAGCCTTCAGTGAACATAGTTACAGAAATTTCGAGAACTTGAGATTGCAATTGAAGCAGCCAGAAAATTCTCCGACTTGAGCTTAGAGTAGAGGAAGAAGAAGAAAGAACAGGGAGCGCATTAGCTGTGGGCAAGTTGGGTTTCAAATGTTAAACGGCTAGTTTTGAATTTCTTACTTGGATGTGAATGCAAAATTTTTAAACTAATTAATTATTTTATAATTAAATGAATTATAGTCGGTGTCTTTTTTTTTTATAATGTTAACAATATTATATAATTTTATTTAATAATAATATTGCATGCAATTAGTTACTCAATTAAAGCCAGTCCGTAAAATGGCAAACATGTTATTTAATCCATGTCCAATAGGAAATTAGCCTTGTTCGGCACGGGGATTTGCATTCACACTGTCTCCTGGTACTGCATGAAATCTTACAGTTTCCTGATCTCATTTGGGAAAATTCATGTACATTAGGCTGGAATTGCTGCCTGGAAGTAAGATTACATCAAACCGATTGGAAATGTTGCAGAAACTGAACCAACCCAGATCCTTTTTCATTAGTTTTGATTGGATTTTGGGCAACATTGCTGTACTTGAATTCGGAAATAATCAGTGTATAGACAGAGAGACTAGCTGAAAGAAGACTCTCATGTTTCCCCACATGCAACAATTGAATTCAGAAATTATTTCAAATTATTCTTAATTTTCAGCAACACTTAGCAAGTTTTGGCTGTTCCGAATTGTGATTTGTACCGCATGAACAAGTCTAGTTTGCTTTCCCTGTCCTCGATTTCATCTTCTCTGTCTTTGTCGCACTGTTCAGAAAAGTCTTCCAACTTCCATTTCTCATTAAACACTGTGTCTAGTTTTGGCTGGCTCTGCTTTGCATTAATTCCGAGTTTATCTGGAGTTGCATACAGTGGACCCACGAAATTTTCAGTGGGGAATGCATATTCTCCTTCTTTTATATGTAGGTCTTGCTTTTGGGATGCCAAACCAGACCAGAGAATAAGAAAGAAAGTTGAGAGTTTGGTAAGAGAGATGGTAGGAATAAAAAATTGTAGAAATGTTTTCTGGAAATACCCAGCAGCCAATTGAAGTAAAAATGGAGATCGAAATGGGAAGGGAAAAGTTGTCAATGATGGTTATACTTCTTGGAACGGAAGCCTGGAAAATGTTGTTGATAATCTAATGCTTGCTTCACAAGAAATCCAAGCACCTTCAACTCCCGCAAAACCTCACGGAAATTCTATTGTTTTTGAGATAAGAGAGGGAAAGAAGGAGAAAACTAACCACCACTAGCAGAATCCTGGAAGTAAACCTTCAGTTCATCTTTTCAGGACTGATACGCAAATAGAGTTCCAAACTTCATGTTTGTTTTGTCAATATTATTAATAAAACAGTGCTAGAAATTTTTTTTATTATATTAATTAAATAATTAAATCTTTTATAAATTTTGTTCATTTAGAATATATTTTTTTTATTTTATTAATTAGATAATCTTATTACATTAATAATATTGAAGTGAGATTTGTTCCACCTAAAATTTTTTCAAAATATAACTTAAAATATTAAGTACAATTTTCTATTTCATGCATATAAACACTTCTTATCAGAAATATTTGCAGAACACCTCCCAAGACTCTTCGGGATGCCATGGCTCATGAAGGTCTAGATCTTCATCGCATTAAGAGTAAGCTTCAGGTGTGCATATATATTACTAAATCTGCTGCTATTTTAACAACAAAATGCTCTTATTAGATGTTCAGCAATTTTCTTTCACCACTAACTACTAATATTCGATATATTACAGAAGTACCGAATAGGGAAACTTAGTGAAGGATTGGCCGGACGTGCCTAAGATTCGTAAGTTTCATCTTTACCTCTTTTTCATTCTTGTTTCAAAGCCTATTGTTATTCGTACATTGTACCCAGTGGCCACCTTGTTTCCTGATTGGGATTTCCTATCATTCTTTGCCTAAAACGTTCAAGTATTTTGATCTCTTTATCTAGTTCATAATTTTAAAGATAGATCTGTAATTGAATACAACACACTCGTGGTAGACAAGCAGATGAAAATTTCACCGTTTAGTGAAAACGTTTCTTGGTTACCCGCTTCAACACATGAGGCTTCAATCCTACTGGTTTAGTTTATCGATAGCAATCATGCAGAAAGAGATTTTGTCAACATAAAGAACTTCAGAACATACAATAGAAGTAAATTAGAAATTAAAGAGTAAGGATGATAAAACTTAACATTTCTCATGTTAATATTCTGTCACCATTTACAGCATTTGTAACACAAATAGGTAGTTTATCATACTTGTTTTGCTGCATTCATAAAAAGTCAAAAAATCTCAGTGCAATTGTTGTCTCCGAATAGTGAGATTAAGCTGACATTATACTTTCTACGCCATTGAATGAAAGTTAACTCAGTTTCGCAACTGTCAACAGGACCGAGCATTGGTACTTCTACACACAGCCCGCCACTCCAAGCACATGGGTATTATGAGTGCATTATCATCTATTTACAAAGCCCTTATTCTGCTATAGATAATGGAATCGTTTTCTTGGTGTACTAAAGCTAACAATACGAGTTTCGGGTTATGGGATAGGCATGGCAAATATAAAGGCTTCAATGTCAAGAAAACGTATAAAGCAGAAGATGAAGTTCAAGGGCAGCTGTACATGAAATTCAAGGTAACTTCTTTACCATGGATATTCGATCAGATAATTACCCATAATTTTTCAGCAGAAAGTGAATTTCCGATGGTTAATCAAATTTTTTAAAAATTTATGCTTCTGTTCCTGTTTGCGCTACTGTAATGCTATGTAGTCTGAGAATTATTAGTCAATGTCTCAGGATGCAGAATATCAAAGGCACATAAATGACCTGATACAATAAGCTCAGATAAATGACATGATACAAGAAGCTCAGAAGCAGCTCGCCGATCAATGTAATCGACGACCAGATGGCGATGCTGTAGGTAAATTCTGGGAAGGAAAAAAACTACGGCGACAACACCCACTTTCCCCTTATTCCCGGAGAATACATACCCGAAATATAATACACTCGACAAAATAAAAGAGTATCTCGGCTTTCAAAAGCAAGTTAGTAGTTTTCCTACTTATCAGCCCCAGCATGTTGCTCATTCTTCAACAAGAGAATTTATAACCTCACAGGAGTGTCCGCACCCAGAATATAATTCAACCGATGCTATCAGCGTGCACGTTGGCCCCCAAGAGCAAATTCCTAGGTTCTTTTCCCAGAATGAAGTTTACACTACTGAGCCACGAAGTGCAGTTTTCGGTTTCCAGCCTCAGAATGCAGCTTATGAATTTCATCCGCAAAATGCTTCTTACTCTGCAAGCAGTAGCTTCCCAACTTCAAATGGGAATTATTCAGAAACCACAGAATATCGGCAACATCTTCAGCTCCAGAGTTAAATTTATGCTTTCCAGCCTCAGAAAGCGTCTAATGATCGCCAATTTCAGAATGTATGCTATACTTTTCAGTTCCAGAATGTATCTTATGGTAATCAACCTCAGACTTCAGCTTACTGTAATCAGCATCAGAATGCAGCTTACCGACAACTACCCCAGAATGCTGCCCAGAATGCTGCTTATGTTTTCCGGTCTCAAAATGCAGCTTCTTCTGCAACCAAGGACTTGCCAACTTCAAATGTGAATTATTCGGACACTGCATATCTGGATGACTTGACTGCCGCTCTTGCCGCAATAGGCCTCACTAGCCTTGCAACTCTCCTTCTGTCCATGCCTATATGACTTGAGTCAATCCTGAGCCAATTGCCCAAGTTAATGGAAACACTGGCCACACCAAACGTGAAAGAGCAAAATGAATCATTTCTCACGCCTCAAGTTTCCCCATCTCTGCATCAGAAATAGTAAATACAACTGATCTTGTCTGTCTGTAAATATCAATAAAGCAAGCATGGACTCGTATGTATATACAAGAGTTACAGTGAACTTTTTTATTTTTCGTTTCGTTTAAGTTCCTGACTTGGACTGCTCATAATAAATCATCCCGTTTGCCAAGTTCAACGGACTAATTCACATTTGCTTATCTTTTATTGTATTTTTAGTCATCATCATCATCATTATTATTATTATTATTATTTTATGGTGCAAAGTACTTTTGTGTTTTGTTAAAAAGAGCTTTTTGATGCACTTTATAGGCAAGTAGTTCTTAATCGGCACTTTTGAGTTACAAGAACCAACGCTTGGATATGCTTTTTGAAAGTATGTTACAAAAGCACTTTTTCAGATGCTTTTGGAGTTCTGCACTGGTATGTTATAATAACAATTGCTTTTAACCCGGCATCATCAATTACATATCTCTTACAGCCCCAAGCTCGAACTCCTCCAATTTGAATTGATATTTGATTACCTTTATTACATACTTTTATGAAATAAACGAAATTAGAATTACAATTCATAATATCCAATGAGTTCTACCAAGGCATAATTACACAGTGGAGATAAAGAAAATGGCCATTTAACTTACTCTTCAATGATGAAACTAAAGAAAGTACATGGATAGAAAAACAACAAATTACAATTCTGTAGAACAGATTAATGTAAACTGAGATAGGTAAATTCAAACAATGCTCAAAACTAGTTAATTGGGAAAATATGAAACAGCAATGTAGGGGAATGAGACAGCAGATCACAACCTCTAAACCTATCGAAGTTTTCTAATGATGAACCACGAAAACTCCCTCTTCCTACATACCAGAGTCTTCTCCACCTGGTCGATGAAGATTCACAAAGGTTATTTTTTAATCAATCTTTACGGATGAGAAAAGGTAGTGAACGAAGTAGAAAGAGGTAAGGAAGCCAATGGTGCCTGTAGCCAACATGATCGCAACTGCAATGATCAATGAGTAGCCAAGATAAAGTATGGCAGACACTGGCCCGCTCAAACTCTGAAGGTCAAAGACCAAGTAATTGATCGAGTACAGGAACACATAGAGTGCAACTGAACCTGAAGCATAGAAAGCCTTCCACCACCATCGCCAATCCTCCACGCAGAGATGCATGTATGTTAACACCACTGATACTTCAGCACAAATGACAACCAGCAACAGAAGAACAATCAGCAGAAAACCAAAGACATAGTAGAACCTTCCAAGCCAGATGCTAGAGAGAATAAAGAAAAGTTCAATGAAGAGGGTTCCAAATGGAAGGGTTCCTGCACCAAGCACAAGAAGCCATGATGGATATTTGCGAGCAGGGATTTCTCTAGGGATCTGGTTGGTTCGCACAGGATATTGAATTGCCTCAGCCCGTGTTCCAAATAATCCACCCAAGAGAGTGAGAGGCACTGAAATGCAGAACCAGAGGGCAAAGAGTTCAAAATATAAGGAAATGGGGATAGCACCAGTACTCTTGCTGCCCCAAAGAATGAAATTCAATACCGTTAGTATAACAAAGACAATTCCAGGGAAGAAGCATGCAACAGACCAAGAAACTGATCCCCATCCTTCTGAAGTTCCCTTGATTGTCCTCCACATTCTTACAGCAACATAACCAGCAGCAATACCCAAGAAAAGGTAAAGAAATATCATCCCTGTCAGTAGCATTCCACGTGATGCAGGTGACATGAAACCAAATGCAGCAAATACAATAGTCACAACTGCCATCCCTGTAATCTGAACCCCATCTCCAACCATCACACAAAGAAGCTTTGAGTTTTCAGGCTCTCTAAACACATCACCCACAACAAGCTTCCACCCAGAAAGCTCCTCAGTCATCTGTGCTTGAGCTTCTTTGTCCAACTCCTCATACCTTGTTAAATCTCTCCTCACAGTCCTCAAAAATATAACAAAAACTATACCAGCCAGGAAAAATATCACCATTAGAGAATTAAGGATTGAGAACCAGTGAACACGAGCACCTTCCATCTTCAAATAAGCATCCCATCTAGATGGCCATCTTGTATTGCTCTTCACAAATTCAACCTCATAAGTGAAGGATACTCTCTCTTGCTCCCTTATAATTTGAGACTTGTCAAGCTCTGAGGGGCACTTCACAGATGTGATATTGTCATACAGGTGGAATTTCGTCATCACTTCTGGGTCATGCTTAACACTGCAGGGGACAACCTCAAAACCAACAATCTCATATCCAGATGCCTTCTTGTCATCAGCTTCAGAAATCACACCCATACCTTCTTCCCCAGTACCAATTATCTGAACACCACTTCCTTTATACTCATGAACCAGAACAGTGAACTTCAGATGATTGATAATATAATCATCATTATTATTACCTGGTGTGTACCCAACTGGGAAGCCAGTCCACTGGATGGTAACTCCATTTTGCTTTGCATATCTCATCACAGGCAGATTGTCCAAAATCATATTCACTTGATACAGATCACGCGTTCTCTGTTTCAAGAGCTTCACTTCATGCTCGCTCAATGGGTTTGTTATGCAAAGAAAAACAGTTTCATTCACATTCATTCGAAACCGATACGGGGAGTTATCAATCTGATCTCCCATAAGTAGTTCCCCAACATTCTCTGCACTTTTCTTGACCCCACCAAGTGGTTTACAGTAAGGCAGACTATAGTAACTAAAAGGAAGCTCGGTTTCAATAGAAGTTAACGAATTAACTTTAGCATATATAGCCTCCTTATTTGAATACGTATGCATATAACTTCCAGGTAAATAAAACCCATTGCAAACTTGTCCGAACAGAACAGTAAAGAAAAAAGCCCAATAGATCCCGGGCATTTTCTTTATCAGAGTCTAAAAAATACCCACTCAATAAAGCAGAAAATCCAAACACTGCTCGATTTCTTCCAATTTACTTTACCATACGAATTCAACACCAAATCTACACGTAACAAACTTAACTGCATCAGTCTCTTAGCATCATTTGTTTGAAATAAACGATAATTCAACTCTTAAAAACAAAAGCAACTCTTCGAGAAAGATGAACGACGCATTAAACGAAACAAACAGAACTTCACATCCAACTCTTGGATAGATCCACTAAAGTCCGATCAAATTCAGTTTTATGCAAAAGCAAAACAGAGTATTTACCGACAAACAACGAAATCAATAAAATGAAAAACAGATCAAGCAATAGCAACACAACAAAAATTATAATTAAAAACAAACATTAAATACAAAATCGTAGATCCAGCGGAAGTTCATAATAGACGGAACTAATAACGCGATACCTGAAGCAGATCCGGAGGTATGAATTCGGGGCGTGATGAGATCTGGGAGGAACCGAACGGTTATAAAAAGAAGCAGTAGATATCTTCTTTAATGTTTTCCGTGTGATTCTTCTGAGGGAAAACAAAAAGATGGATCCGATTTCTATATATTTATATGATTTTAAATATGTAGCAACAAAGAAAACGAAAGAAATGTTCGGTGATTTTCATTATTTTATTAATGGGTTTTTAAACTGGAGTTGTTACTTAATTATTGGGCCAGATATTGAACTTGAAAGTTCGGCTAACCTTTTTACCCCGAACAATTGCAGAGGTGGGCTGGGTGGTATCATTTAGGGCCCCAGCCCGAAACTGAGCTTCGTTTCAAATGATCATAAAATTGAAAATGAAATCTGTTTCTTGTTGGACCCGACCCTTCGGCCCCGAGCAGTGGTATCTGAAAATATGTTGACGGTTAATGTTAAATTCACCCCATGGGCGGGGTGAACTTAACATTACTCTTTAATGCGTACAAATCCAAGTTTCAAAACTCTCCGGCGACGAATCTATTCTTCCGTCATCACTTGCGTGACATTGTTCGCTGCAGCAGATGAGATTACTCGGAAGAGCAGTTCGTAATTACGTAAATGTTTTCTCTAGCAGAAGATGTATGAGCAGCAGCTGTAGCAGCAGTGCGGTGATGAGCTTCGGAGATGGAACCCACGGAGCTCTGGGTCTGCCCACGTCATTGACGGGCATTGGTGGCGACGCATATGAGCCCACCCGAATCCCCGGACTTCCCTCTGATATTATTAGCGTTAGTGCCGGTCACTACCACTCCCTTGCCGTCACATCCGGCGGAGCCGTCTGGGCTTGGGGCCGCAACAACGAGGCGCAGTTAGGGCGCGGACTTCTTGAACCAAGGTCAAATTTTTTTTTCCCCTTCTGCTGATTGATTCGCATTCAAGAGTTTATAATTTGCCTGCCAACTGTTTGTCTTTGGGCGTGAAGTAGTTCCAAATGCTCATCACCGTTTGCTTAGATATCAAAGAAACAATGATGCTCTGAGAATTGTAATAAGTACTATTATGCGTCTATATATCGAATAGTAGTAATTCAGATGAATTTTATTTGCTTGGTAAATGTTCTTATTGGGCTGTATTGTGTATCGCATATCTGGCAAAGTTAAACACTTTCTTTCTTAGTGTAGGTTGTGATAGTTATGCTAATATACAATGCGTATGTTCTTAAAGAATTCTCGTTAGCTGGTATCATGGACTTTCACATAGTGAAAACTTCTGACTGTAAAGTTCTGATTATGAGCAGGGACACATGGAATAATCCAAAAAGAGTAGAAGGGCTGGGTCAGGTAAATGTCCGGGCCGCATTTGCATCTGGTGTTGTCTCATCAGCCATTGGAGATGACGGCTCTTTGTGGGTTTGGGGAAAATCTAAACGCGGACAACTTGGTCTTGGAAAAGATATCACAGAGGCGACTGTACCTTCAAGAGTCGAAGCACTTGCCGGAGAAAATATTGTCAAGGTGGGTTCCCATGCTTAAGATAGAAACTTTTAGCAGCCCAAAATCCATAGATGCATAGAATGCTTGAATTCAACTCTACTACAAAATGGGAAATCTCCTTGTGTATGTTTCGATGACAGGTATCATTTGGTTGGGGTCATGCTTTAGCACAGACTGAGGATGGGAAATTGTTTGGTTGGGGTTATTCAGCTGATGGTAGAATAGGAAAACTCGGAAAAGCTTTTGAGAGGTCGCCACTGGAATCAAATGTAGATATATCCAAAGGTAACCAAGAAATCTCAAGTTCAACTATTGAAGTCTCAGAGAAACTGGTATTAGAAGGAATGGAGAAGGAGAAAAATATGCCAATTATCTGGGAGCCTTGTATAGTGGAAGAACTACACAATGTTGAAGTTGCAGACATTGCATGTGGATTTGATCATTCCTTGATTCTTTGCTGTAAGTGACACTTGTGTAAATTTACATTCATTTAGGCATGTAGATATGCAAAGCATGTTCATTCCCCTTCTCCTTTCAGGTAATGCCATCCTTCTAAGCTGTGGGAGCAATGTATATGGTCAGTTGGGAAGAGCGAAACAAGACATGGGAATGTTCCCTGTTGACATACACTTTTGTCCGATGTCCATAGCATCAGGCCTCGGCCATTCTTTGGCAATTTGCCAAGCACCATCATCCAACATTACAGGAGGTGTGAAAAGCATTGTTTCATGGGGTTGGAACCAGAGTTCTCAACTCGGAAGAACAGGACCAGAAAATGTCCCGTCTCAGGTCGAGGGATTGGAAGGGGAACATCTCGTTTCATTGTCGGGAGGACGTGTACATTCCTTGGCGGTTACATCAAATGGAGAAGTTTGGACATGGGGTTGCGGTAAGAATGGCAGGCTTGGGTTAGGAAGCTCCTGTGATGAAGCTGAACCAGTGCTGGTTGATAGCTTAGAAGGTTGTGAAATTGTACAAGCTGTCTCAGGATTTGATCATAATTTAGTGCTGGTAGCTGAGTGATGCATTGTAGATTGAAAACAGAGTGGATGCAGTAAAATAATTCTCCCAAGAATTTAGCTTGATTCAAATTGCATCATTTAAACTACTAATTCTTATAACAGAACAAATTATAATCAAATTACTGTATACAGATTAGTTCAAATTTAACTTAATTTATAAATCAATTTTATTTCAATTGTAGCACTGAAATCGGATATTTTTATTGAATATAAATTGCAATTATTATTTAGTTTTTATTAATTAATTAAAATGATTTTAAAGTAAAGCTTATCTCATCAAATCTATCTCTCTTCGGGGTATTGACCAGCCTGACAGCATAAAATCTTGACCCGAATCCAAATAACTGTCGAACAAGCGCGTAATTCGTAACGTAACGGTGGAAAGTCAGGCTGATCTGATTATAAACATCAAAGTCGTCCGCCTCCCTAGAGTCGGACTCAGGCACCTTATCTAGTGTTGTTGCCTGCAGTGTAGACTGGTATTCCTGTACGCTGTACCGTTCAGTCACCGTACTGATTCAGAGAGCGGGAATAAAGATGCTGGAAAACCCTACGCATACTGCAGCTGCTGCAGCAGATTCCACCCCAGTCGTCAAGCGCTACGCTCCTCCCAATCAAAGGTTCTCTTTAATTCACTAAACTAATACAAATTTCTCTTGATTGGACTGTTAGCTGATAAATTTTTCCTTTTTTGTGGATTTTTTTTGGTTGAAATTGCAGGAATCGGCCTTTGAATAGGCGAAAATCCGGAGGTTAGTATTTTAATTATTTGCGTGCTCCTCTATTTATGAATGATAGGATCTGAAGTGACTTTGTTTGTTAGATTGGTTTTTGAATTGTATCTGTTGTTTGATGAATTTTTCTGTTGGTTTCCCAGAATTTGGGCCTTAGAGTGATTAGAATGTGTTATATAGTTTTATCGGCGGATGCTGCTTGCTTGGTTTCATGTTTTAGGTTTTGTTTCTGAGGAGAAAATACAGTCAGAAAATTGGAGATTTTTCTGGACTTTATGCTGCTGTGCAAGAGTGTTAAGTGTTAAATCTCTGTCATCTGTGATTGAAGTTTTTGGAAAATACTTTGTGATGTGCTGCTTCAATTTATGAATGCTGTTAGCTTAATTTTGGCTGAACTACTAGAGATTTGAACTGAAAAATTTTGAAAGATTGCTAAAATTCTTGTGATCATGGGAGAGGATTAGCTTAACTTCGCATATGTATTTTCCTTAGTTTGTTCTGAGGAGAATTAGATGGATCATTCTGTGAATAGAAACCTGAATAGTTTCAAGGACTTTATAGGAGAAATTTGTTGCATTAGATTGTTAGTTCCTTTGTTGATCTATAGGAAGAACTCCTTAGCTTTGCCAGGGCCATAAATTTGGATTTATATTTGTAGTCCTCATCTGCTTCTTAATATTCTATAAACAAACAGAATTCTGTTATTTGACACCACCCTAACCTCTCACCCTTTTCCCCCTTGTAATTCATTTAGTTCATTTTTGCACCATTATGTTGAAGTTAACCTTGTCAGAATATTTAGGCATGGATTAACTTTTGGACGTAAAGTCTTGACGCAACTTAACCTCTAAAATTGTTACAGTTTAAATACATATTAGTTGATTTCAATCTTTATTGTCTGTTTTCAGTTAACTTTTCTAGTCTGCCTTTTCGTTTCCGCAATTCTTCCTTTTATAGGATCAAATGATGTATTATAGTTTATATGGCCTAATTTGTTCCTAACTTGTGCTTCCTCCTCTTATCACATCTTTTGTTTAGTAGCATATATGGGAGTTATAGAGATATATTACATTGGATCATTCACTCATAAAATGGTGTATGATTATGTTTCTTTTATGTTAGTAGAGGTAAATGGTTTAAGGAAATGAGACATTTCGTTGCTGCATGGATTATGAAGCACTACTTGCATACTCCTGTAAGTTTTTATAACAGACTGATTTAATTAAATTTTGCAGATCGTTTCGATAGAGCTAACAATCTTTATGGAAATGATGGAGAGAAGAATCAATTTGCCACTTCAAGAAATATTCATGCTACAGATCATGGGGATACAGGAAGCAACAATCTCCTGAATGTGAATTCTCAACCGAAACTATTACCTTTGCAGGGGTTTAGTAGAAGTGAAGCTGCTCAGCTTTTGAAGGATCGTATGTATCTCCTACAGTTTCTTTTAAATGGCTATTTACATCTATTAAGGAATTAAATGAATGTCATGCTGCTGGTCTTTTTTGATATAGATTTTTCTTATACTCCCTATTAGAGTCTTTGGGGTGTCTCTTTATGGATGTGTGGTTTTTGATGTAGTGACCCTAAACAGATTGAATCCAGATTGGGGTTATTATGCAAAGAATTCTCCACCTTGTTTGTCTGTGTTCTTTTTTCATACCCTTTAATAGTGGATCCATCTGCATTGCTAAACTTAAAAGGTGAATGCATGATTATTCGCTGCTCTCTCTCTCACACAAAAATAAAGAATTCACTGCAATTTGGTGGTGCCTCATACTGCTTGGGAAATGTGCTCTTAGCTTTTAGATCTCTTACTAATGGAAGTTACCATCCTTGTCTTATAAACAATTTTATCCACTTATTTAAGAGGCTATTGTATTATTTCCTTAATTAATATTTGAAGCTCCATGTGAATTCACGAATCAATCATTTTACCTCAAACTTTTTTGGTGTGGTGTCTTCATTCTAGTTAAAGTCTTTCAATTTTGTACAGATAAACATAGCTACATTTAAGATATTACGTTTTATTATTATTCAGCAAAGCTGAGAGTGCATAAATAACATCTAGTACATATCATTGCAAATTGGAAGTTTAAAGGACACATGGTTGACTTTGTTTAACGATTGTGAGATTGAATGCATGCTAATTTATGACTTGTTATCTGTATGCTTCTTCTATCTTGATTTTCAGGTGGGAGAGCTGCCATGAATAGCTACAATGATCCAACGATAGATTTATCTGGTGAGTGGATGAACTTCAAAAATTTTGTTCTCTTGTGAGGTGCTTGACATCTGTCATCTGTTTTATATGACTGGTTTGTTCGCGCAGACATGGACAAGCTGAAATTATATTAAGTTATCTTTACTTATTTACACTGATCCATCTTTCAGAAAGACCAGTTCTTTACTCCAGTGGTACAACAGCCTGGGGGCAATTTAGACTTCCTCATCAGGTGAAAAAATAGCTCTCCGCCACCCCCCTTCCTTCCTAACCACCTCTACTCTTTCTCTTCCTCTCTCTCAGTTTCTCTCTTCTCATGATATGCTTTAATGTTGTGTCTCAGATGCTGCCTCCATCAAACAGCACCGAACCTCCATCTGGCACGCAGATGAACTTTTTGGCTGAACTTCGCCGTAAAATGCAGAATAGCGGTGCAAGTTTTGGCTACTAACGCTGACATTAGTAGAGATGTAATTGTATTTACATCAGAACTTAAAATATACTATTGAAACTCGTGTTCTGTAGAAAGCACCAGTTTTTGTGTTCATTAATTTACCAAAAATGTGCTATTTATTTCTGTGGTTTGTGACAAAAGCATAGTCCTTGCACTAAGACATGCACTGCTTATGTGTGATTTATATTTCAAAAGCATGGTTCGAACTGAATGACATTTGAAAAGCTGATCATGCTGCTTAGGCGAAATATGATTTTAAGTGACAAATGCTGAATGTAGATGATGATGGATGCATGCATGCCGATATGCCCATATCTGTACATTGTTATTTGCGCGGTTGTGCACTGTTCTTGTCAGTTTCAATATCTGTTGTTTTTATTTTTTTATTTGTTAGTTCAATGAAATCATGTGATGATTCTTAACTGGCCATTGACATTAACTACTGTCATTGACAGGATGTTATCGAGTCATTAAGCAAAAATGATATACAATGGATGATAAAAATGCATATGCTTGGAATGAATCCGGAAATTTTACGAGTAATCATTCTTTCCACACAGGAATAATTCCTTGAGCCGCCAATCGCTTTTCAACCCAGAAGACAACATGCTTTGCTGTGATTTTTTTCTCATCAACGAGAAATGGCTCAACTGTGCTTGCTTCTGAGCCATACGATGACAGTGAAAAACCTTTTGGTCCTGCCCAAAAATACAACAATTGTGAGTGTTCTTGCATTGTGTTAATATCCAGGCTGTGTTACAGCACTCACGAAAACACCTCAAAACCATACCCGTCAAGACTCCATTAGGGAAGAAAGCCCAGAAGGAATAGTTAATTCCCTTCTTCGTAAATGAACCTTCCAACTGCCGTTTTCAATTACAGATTCAGCAAAAAAAAAAAATTTGATTTATGAAGTTAAATGCATAGATTTGAGTGGGAAAATAACTTCGTGTGTGACGAAATGCGTCAATGAAAAAACATAGGAACCTTATTGTCTTGGAAAGAAAGCTCAATGTCAGCGAGATCAACTTGGGCTTCCAGTATTCCTTTGAGTGAAGGGATCACATCCTCCTCCATCAACTCAGGCAATGGCTTGGCAGGAGCTTTCGCAGCTCGTGCAGAAGGTTTGGGCTTCACCGGAGTTTCTTTTTCGGCTGGTTTTTCAGCTGGTTTCGCCTCCTTTGTTTCGGCAGCAACTATTCACAGAAACAACAATTGGTTTTTCTTCTAAATGTCAAAATCTTGCGGAAGGAACACAAATTACAAGCCCACGAAAACAGAGCTTGTAGCCTAGCAACAACTTTAACTTACCTGCGGAAGTGGATGTCTCTTGCACAGCCGAGCAAGCAATATATCCACGCAAAGTTGCTGATGTACAAGCCATTTGCTGCACAAAATATCAGAGACCATTCGGCCCACAAGGATTTGCGCTTCGTTTAGTCGCCATTGCCAAATCAACGAAGCAAGACGAAAGGATGAATGGAACCAAAACAGTATCAGTTTTCTCAGAAGTGAAAATAAGAGTTTTCCTCTGTTCTCAGCACAGACATAGAATTTACTTGAATTCAGCAAATGAACCTTTGTATTAATTAAACACCAATTCAACCCTCATCCAAGCTCAACTGAATCTAAAGACTAATCATAAAGAACAAAAAAACAGAGCTTGCCCACAATTAATATTTAAGGTATAAGCAATTACAGCAAAAAGGTAAAAAATTGCTGTAACAGATAATGAAAGCAGAAACCCATATGCATAAACATGTGCAATTTGTGCTTACATACCAATGGGAATGCAGAGGAGGTGGCTTTGATTTTCCTGCTGAAGTAGGAAGAAGATGGAAAACTAGAAACCCCCACAGCTCTTCCTCCCAGTACTGCCATATCAACAATGAAAATGTTAAAAAAGCTAGACAAAAAACTGTTGCTAAAAGTTGTGCGAATTCAGTTTCTTTTATTCAAGTATTCAGAAATTTTATTTCTTTCAGCGAAAAACAGAGAAGAGTAGAAGAAAGGAAGCCACTGATGAAGAGTTTGGAATGGACGCCCTTCTGATCCACATGTAGTCTCGAAGAATACATGCCACTGATTTCTTTTATTATATGCATATATATATACATATATATATATTATTTGTTTTCTTCCCTTTTGGACCGATTTTTATTATTTAGATAATAAGAAAATAATTAGTCACAGGAACATATTGTCTGAACCAGTGGTCCAAAAGACATGCTGCCAGTCTACATCCTTATTCCTTGCTGATTACTCTCTTTTTAAAAAAATAAAAAATAAAAATAAGGGGATTAAACAGCAAAGTTCTTATGAACTGCACAGGTCACTGCTCAATATTTTTGGCTACAAATTGAGTAAGCTTAGAATTTTTTTTGTTCCAAGAATCTTGCATTAATTTGTTACGGGTAAAAAATCAGAACACAAGTTTCGAATCTCCAATTGAACTTCATGGGCAAAGTTATGACTGCAACATAAAATCATAATATAAATCCCATCTAATAGCATACAAGACTCAAATGTTTATGTTAACTAGCCAAAGTTCAATTTTGTGTCCCGATGTATTCAACAACTTCATCTCCGAGAGTTGGCAATAGCAAAGCCAATGGCGCTGCACATTGGATAGAAAGCGCAAAGCGCGGAACTTTCTTCCCAAATCAGGGACAATCTGCATATCGACTAATTAGTCCTATGATTTCAGCTTCCAGGCTTTCTTCCTGCTCTGCTGTTTTGTTTCTGGATCTCCCACAACTAGAACACAAATCCAATCCAAGAAAAGATGATCATCACAATGACAATGTTCATATGCTCACTGAACCCGCTGCATAAAGTGGCTTCTGTTATCAGTCATGACACAACGATGGACATTTGATAAGCCATCCAAATAATCTTAATCAAAACCAGTAACCTTCTACATAGAACCTGAAGGCCTTGCCATGCAGTAAAAATTTGAATATCTGCAAGCATAAATGTCATACTCCATAAATACTGAAGAATTCAACCTAGCGGGAAGAACCAGAGTCAGCTGTATTATACTATCCAACGGCAGCAAAAGGCAATTTAAACAACTTTCTTGTTGATTTAGTGAAATTACCGAGCAACAGACTGCAAGAAGATCTGGTTCAGGAACATCTTAGTTTCTTTGAGTTGGTTTTTTTCCTTGCCGGAACAGAATTAGCGGCCAACTCTTTCTGCTTAAATTCATGAACCATAGTGTATACCTGATTTGACAAGGCAGTTCTTGAGCAAATAAAAAAAATGTAGCAGACAATGAAAAAGAAATGAAGAAATTGAATAATCAAAGCAAACCATAAAATAAATTCTCCATAATCAATTCATATCACCCATCATTACCTTCCTTACTCCAGACGTCAAGCCCATGCTTGAGAGGGTCATGCTGTCCACACATTTCCAAGTCATAGTTCCTATGTCTTGTTTCTCAAACCAATTATCCATTCCACCTTCATGCCAACAAAACGTCCCAGAAACGAAATGGAAAAAAATGGGAGAAAATCAAATTAAACATGAAATTATCTCACATTTTCTTCAGAATGTATATATAATAAGAGAGAGAATGAAGATTAGACAAGCAGGGAAAAATAAGCTTCAAACCTTTAAGATGTAAGACCAACAAGTCCACATAAATCTTAAGACGAATGTGAGAGAAAATATGGACAAATTCTCCCACATCTTTTCGCACAACTATGCTACAGTTCTTTTGAAGATCAAGATTGAATGATTTCTTCAAAAAGCAATCAGTGGCTTCTCTCCTTGTGGTTAAGTCAGCTTCTCCCTCCAATATAACAGATGGGAACTCCCAAAGACCAGCAAGCAAACCTTCATCTGGCCTTTTTACAAGAAGAAATACACTGTCAGGTTGTTTTTCCTCTGATACATCTTTACCTCCCAATATCTCCACAACACAAACGGCTGAAATATCATGTCTTTGTCTTGTCTTTAGAACCTTAATAGGATAATCAGTGACCGGTACTGAATTAGCATGTTTGGACATAGAAAATGCCCGGCATTGATCTGAAACAGGACATGAAGTACAATTTGGGTTCAAAGGAGTGCATACGGTTGCACCAAGTTCCATGAGAGACTGGTTGAAATCCCCAGGTCGGCCCGTATCAACTAGTTGAGCTGCTAGCATCCTGTTCAGGAAGTAATTTACATACAATAAAAACACTGGGAGCGAGGGAGAAAAATTAGACTGTTATTATCTTTCTTTTGTATTTGTATGTGTCTTAAGTACTGCAATTGCACTTTGATTATGTAAACTACAATTGAAGCATTCTTCAAGCATTCAATAGATAATAAATCAGATAAATGATATGAAAATACAATTTACTAGACAATAAAGGAAATCTATGAGTTGAAACTCCTCTCAAAAATAATAAAACAGAAAGGCAATGAAAAGAAATTTAAATCAATAACGTTCTGGAAGCCATATATGCTCACCAAAATTTCTTGATTGTCAATGAGTCTTTTGGATTAGCAGAGATGGCCTTTAGTCTTGCAAGCACCCTTATTACATTTCCGTCAACAACAGGCACCACCTGAAAAGAGAAAGTCTTAAGAAAAATTTCCCTCGTATTATTACAGAAAGTAATACATAACCTACTAACCTCTTGGAATGCTATAGAGGCAATCGCTCCAGATGTATAGTTACCGATTCCTGGAACCTTCCGGAGAGCCGAAACTGTATTAGGAAACCCATCTCCCCCAGCAACAATCATCTTTGCTCCCTACATTATGAAAAACACATTCTCAATCGTGACAAACATACTCTAGTCCTGAATTTTCCTCGCATCCTAATCTTTTGCCTCAAAGCTCTTTAGGCAGATGCTTATGCACCTCCAGCTCTGCTCATACGATATTTTTACTCTATTAAAACATTTTTGGAAATACGATAAATCAAGCAATTACCATGAATAACAACTCTTATAACGTTGGTGCAAGCAACTTATTAAGTTTTCAACCATTTAACATAAACTCAAAAAATAATAGCAAGTCACTCAAAAGGAAAGACAAATTCCTCACCTCTAAAAGAAAACGCGCCCGTCTATAGTAACCTAATCCTGCCCACATCTCGTTCACCTCCTGCGAAAATACGAAGACATTATATAACATATACACTTAAACAAACAATCTCATAACAATATACAAGTACCCAAGAAGTAATAGAACCACATTCCAAATTAAAAGAAAAAAAAAAAGTTAATAACTTTCAAATTCTGACTGCTTCAAACAAAAAAGGAAAACTAAAAAAGCAAACTTTTTTGTACCTCAATAGATGCTTTAGCAAGGTGATGAATGGTGGGCCATTTCTTCATCCAACGGTTGTAATAATCGATCACAGTTTGAACTCTCGTTTGCTGCAACATAACTTCTGAAACCCACACGCCATAAGCTCTTTTTTCACCTTCTTTTTCACCACATTCGCTTCTTTCCCTCCAAGGAAGTTCCCTCTGGTTCTTGTCGTACCACTCCAGCAAAGATTCCCTTATCTTTTTCACTTCTTTCTCGCTAAACAAATCTTCTATGTCTTCCATTTCAGCTTGTAATGTCGTTTTCTTTTCCGGTGACTGTCGTTTCTTCTTCCTCTTCTTCCTCCTTTCGTCGTCCATTGTTAGAGTCCAAAAAGAACTCTTTTGTTCACTTGCACCGCTTCTGGCTAAAACACTAATTGAAATGTCTTTGAATTCAAAACTCGTGCATACAGCAAACTGAGATTTCCCCGACTACGAGCAGACAAGAAGCGAGGAGTATCGAGTAATCATTCGTTTATTTAACGCTTTCGTCGAGAAACTCGGTTTTTCAAACTGGGCTCAACAGACCACAGCCCAACTCATTAAAGACTGGCCCAGAATGCCATAATCACCAGTATTTAGCACGTGCGAAACGCTGACAAGAATCAATCATCAGAAGGACACGTGGCAATACTGGCTCAGAGCATTCTATTATTACGAGATAATAACAATAGGATCCCTGGTGTTTTGCTTTTTGATAAATAAGGACATAGTATTTCTATTTATAACAAATAGCCTCTAATCCTATTAAAATTACAAATTTATATGTAAGACTTAATATTAAAAAGGGATTTCATTGATTTCATTTTCAATAAGAGGTATGAATTTATTTCTTTGGAACAGGCCAATTATATATCCATTTGCAAAAAGCTAAAAAAGTTAGGGACCTTAATGTTATTATCTATTCCAACACAGCTCAGTCCTGCCTACTGTGCTCTGATGGCTCCGATGATAGTGGAAGACATACATGCCAGACAAACTAACACTCCCAGACTGACGTGCCACGCATCTGCCCGTCCACTAACAATCAAAGCTGATTCAAGCGACGATGACTTTTAATATTTTCTTTGATTTTATAGGAAAGTGATATTGATCGTATCAATTATTTAAGATTCTTTCTTTTTATAAGTTTGGACTCTGCTGAGCACTAGATCTGAAAAGGCAAAAATCCCTGAGAACTTGAAGGACATTGGAGAAGCAAGAGCTGAAAGAATAAAATGGAAGTGGGACTTTTGGGTGTGGGAATTATGGGCAAAGCTATTTCTATGAACTTGCTGAAAAATGGATTCAAAGTCACTGTATGGAACAGAACTCTTTCCAAGGTAGCGTATTCCGTAATTTTTGTTTTTATGTGTTTATTTTGATCTTGTCAAGTTCGGAGATTTATTGTCTATGGTGAAATGTGTTTTTGTGATTTATGAGGACGAAAGACTGAAACTTCTTTTATTGTTTTTGGTACGTGTAGTGTAATGAACTTGTGGCACACGGTGCTACAGTTGGAGAAACTCCGGCGGAAGTAATTAAGAAGTGTAAGATTACTATTGGGATGTTGGCTGATCCTCCGGCTGCACTCTCGGTTTGTGCTTTTTGTGTGTTTGTGTTTTATTATTATTATTATTATTATTATCATCATTTTATGGTATTCATTGATTGTTTACTTGAACTTTAGTTTTATTTGTAATTGGTTTAACCAGGATACAGTGTTTTTGGTGATTGATGATTTAGGTTGTTTTTGACAAAGGTGGAGTTCTGGAACAAATTTGTCCCGGAAAAGGTTACATTGACATGTCAACAGTTGATCCTGAAACTTCGACAAAGATCAGCCAGGTTTGCTTATTCTTCTTTTTCAACTTTGTTTGCATCAAAGATGTTTGTTTAGGTTGATTAATTGATACTTTTCTATGACAATCCTGAAACTCAGTGTAAATTATGCTCAAACAAGTGAGGCAGGACTCTGTGACATCTGGGGATAAATTTTCTTGTTTTATATGGTGTGCCTGTCCCTTGATAGGGGTTTGCTTATAAAACAATTGAATTTGATATCGGTAGAACCAAAAATAAAGAAAGCATATTTAATTTCTTTTAGATATCTACAGGCAATTTCATCAAAAGGCGGTCACTTCCTTGAAGCTCCAGTTTCAGGCAGCAAACAGCCTGCAGAAACCGGTCAACTAGTAATCCTTTCTGCTGGAGAAAAAGTAAATTGATAGATTGGTTCGCTGTTTTGTAGTAATTGCATTCACGTTTGTTTCTTTTCATCTGTTTCATGCTTACTGGATTACATCACTATTTTTGAATATAGGCACTCTATGATGAAGCAATCGAAGCTCTCAATGTGATTGGAAAGAAGGCTTTCTTCTTGGGCCAGGTTGGAAATGGAGCAAAAATGAAACTTGTTGTCAACATGATAATGGGCTGGTAATGGTTGTATTTTAAGCAAAATATAATTTCCAATAAACAAGCACAAAGTTTTGGCAAAGGAAATATTTCTTAATTAACTTATTAGTACACTTCTCTTTTTTCATTTTTGTTTAGTTCAAATACCAGAGTTCATAATTTTAATATTGTTGCAGTATGATGAACACATTTTCTGAAGGACTTGTACTTGCTGAAAAGAGTGGATTGGACCCTCGAACTCTACTTGACGTACTGGTGAGAATGTGGCCAAGAACTTTTCTGTCAAGCTTTGTTGGTAGTGGTGCTAGCTGTTGATTAGTTGTATTTTCACAGGATCTCGGTGGTATAGCTAATCCTATGTTCAAAGGGAAAGGGCCGGCTATGCTGCAGAGCAATTACTCCCCTGCCTTTCCGCTCAAACATCAGCAGAAGGACATGAGATTGGCTCTTGCCCTTGGGGATGAAAATGCGGTATCAATGCCAGTGGCCGCAGTTGCTAATGAGGTAATTCTTCTTTTGCGTTCATTGTGACTACTGATAAATACACCTCAATTATATTGGTTTGGAAGGATATGCTTGTGTATTTACTGAGGAGAAAAATTATTGTTATCATTAGGATTATGTAAAATAGCATATAGTATCAAATTCTTGAAATGCTTGCTAGTGCATCTTATTATTTAACAAAAGTACCCTGTTTACTGAATCTGATGTGATTATATTTGGTGCAGGCTTTCAAAAAGGCCAGAAGTTTGGGATTGGGAGATCAAGACTTTTCTGCTGTTTTTGAAGCTGTGAAGGATCTCAAATGATCATCTTGATTTTCTACTTGCTTGAAGTTATAGCTTCTAATGTAAGGTTGTTCAGAACTTTATCCGTGAATATGGAAGCTGTGGCTTTTGTGATCAAGAATGATGTTGACATAAAATTTGCTTGTGGATTTGTAGTGACTAGATCATCCTGGGGAATCAAGTTTTCTTTGTTGCTATATCTGATGTGAATTTGTCCAATGTACCTCCATGATCACAAGCTCCTTTACTATTAAAAATAATATGGATAAATATTTTGTTCTGGCAAATTTTCCATTCCTGTTATGTACTCTCTCCAAGGTGCATAGACATGTGAAGCTGCAAGAAAATATACAGGCCGTTTCTGAGCTTGAATTCCGGTAACTTTGTTACTGCATTTCGGGTTTGGATCATCAGTTATATCTTATGCAAACAGTATTCATGGCTGTTGTATGATCACCTTTTATTCTGTTTTAGCAACTGTCGTATGTCCAAACAGCTATAATTTTCTTACGAAGGCCTTACACAGTGAGTTATGAGCCATGGTAAATTGAATCTTTTCATGCGTTCACGATGATGATGCATAATAATCCCATTACCCCGAATCCGACTCATGTCAAACAAACATTCCCAAGAACAACAAATCACTTGAATTTCTTTGAACTTCCGAAGTTGATTTAAGTTACGAATACAGCAGTAAGTTTCTGTAGTTTTGGTTCATGAAATTGTTCATCCGTAAGGCATAAGTATTTGATTGTTAAACCCCTTCATTTTTCAGGGCAAAAATAACTGTTGAATTTCAAGGAACAAAACATTGTAGAAATGCATCAAACAAAAATATAATGTCTGGGGAGATGAGATCATAAAACTACCTTCTATTTCTCCCTGATAAGGGTACATAGACAATTTATTCCTTAATTGACAGTAGTAAAGTGCCAAAGGTATACACCGAACAAAATTTGAGTCCTCAGCACCACAAATAGGCGCCAGCAAAAAGATTGTTTTCTACAAGACAATTTAAGGTTATTTTTCCACAAAGGGGGAATTTTGGTAAAACCACATTATGTACCAAATGCCTTCTTTAACTCTCCAGAATATATATGTCAATTTAATGCTGTACAATAGGTAATTCCTTAATTTTCCCTGAGTGGGTACAGCAACCGATAAAGATTGTATTTGCAAGAGACAAAAGCTCTGCTCTGTACAAATTTTGTGTATTGCCTTCATACTGTCTTCAGCCAATGTCCGGAAAAGCTTGCTGAGTGTTTTGCCGATTTGGCAATTAGCATCGTATGACCACATGCCAATAACAATGAATATGACAACAACACCCTGATTACAGCGAACCCCTATTCTGTTGTGAAGATATGAAAGCCACTTGCCGCTAGACTAGAAGACAATCTATTGTTCCAGGGCATGCTTACCTGAAACATAACATTTCGGATCATCAATTAAAAATTCATCATAAGACAATAAATGACTAAAATAAGAACTATAATCAGAGATTTAAAAGAGTATACAAGAAAGAGAATAGTCTAAGAACCGAGTTTAAAAGTTACAATGTTGAGCTTTTAAAGCTAGTTGCAAAAGCTATGAGTAATTACTGAGACTCAGAGAGTCAGATTTTATTATTTAGCAGAAGGTAAAAAGGAAATTAAACTATACCATTAGGCAAAATTTTGCAACATCCAGAACAAATTAAATTTTGATAAGATATAGGTAATAAAAAAATACATGAAGAATTGTCATTGAGGAAACCAGCATATACCTCTACAGCTGGTCCTGATTGCAACATTCTTTTCAGAATGAACCTGCTTCAAGTATGGAGCTACTAAGGCATCCAATTTTACCAACCATAATGCAAGTGCAGATGATGTCTGCGGCATAGTTGGAAAGCATGCAATGACTTCTTCGGTGGCCATATTAGTTATTTGTGCATTCCATTGGTACAACCAATCTTCATTGATTGCACTAACAAAATCAGCAACAACCTGCCAAATTGATTAAAGGTTTAGATTTTCAGAAGATGCATTATGATAGGCATCAGAGAAACTAGTTTCTACTGAAAACCCTTGCTTACTATACATGCATATATATATATATATATATATATATATATATATATATACATACAGATATCAGTAGATAACAAAAAAAGTAAAACCTGCAAAAGCTCAGCCAAAGATGAGGTGCGTCTCAGCCTTTTGACCCATAGCCTATGAGCAGACTTCGTCCAAGCACCCACCAAGGCATCTTCAGGCATAATCGACTGCACATCAATTAGGGGAAAAAATAATAAGGATACAGCAGAAGCATGTATAGCAATATAAGAGTGGTGCGACCAGGATGCAAAGCAAATAGCCAAATAACAATGTACCTCAATGGCATGAACTGCAGCTTTCAGTGACTGCAGCTGTGATGATAGGATTTTATGCTTTGAACCCATTTGGTCTCCTTTCCCCCTGCATGTAGCTGCATGGATGGCATATCTTTCTTCTAGATTGAAGTCTAGCTCAAACGTGGTATGGCATCTTTTACAGTGCTTCTCATCTCTCCAGTACAAATCATGACAACTTTCACATCTAGTAAGAGCTTCAAGGTAAGACCTTTTACCGTGTTTTACAGCATTAAGACTCAAGTAAAAATGATTCCATATCCACAAATCAAATTCTTGGAGACGGCTCCGCTTCTGGTTTTGTTCTTCTCCCTTCTTTCTCACTTCAAGAACTATAGCTCCACGTGAAAGCAAAGAATCTTTTGTTGCCTCAATCAGCACTAGATTGTTGTCAACATCAGACACAGGCGAAGAACTGTCTTCTCTAACCGTATCCAGCTCAAATTGATCTGATTGCGTTAAACACCTAATTTCAAAATTGTTTACCAGTCCACTTGACATTGCCTGGCAGAGGTGAGCTTCTCGCTTTTCCAAAGATTCAATAAGAAGAGCCTCCCGTCTGCCCCTGTCATCCAAAACTGACAATAAGGCGCGCAAAGCCTGCATAGGACAAAGCAAACACAAGAAAATAATACGAGTTATCAGATGGCTAGGCTGTAAGAAAACAAGCCACATAGATTATTCCATCTATTTATTCATACCAAACCTAATGAAACACTAATTAAATAAAAAGTCAGCCCCATCCAAATTTTTGAACAAAGTCTGAGAAAGTTACCTCTTCTGTATCAATCACTTCCCAGTGACCGTCTTCAGAAGATTCAAAGTAAACCCTCTTATGGCCAGGATCATATGTATTACAAGGGCCCAAGAAAAGCCAGTATCTATTGTACCTACGATCAGACCCCAAATATACAGATTGCATTGGGTGTAAATCAGTGGAAACTTCCATAGCTTTTGCATCTTTGCCACTCTCCGAGGACTTCTCCTTTCCAAAAGACTTTGATATTAATGAAGAAGAGTCAACTGGACGCAACTCTAGCGATGCCTGTGCTGCCGTTACACCATGCAATTGTCTGACATGGACCCATGATGGCCGAGGCAGACTATGTTGGTTTGGCAATGCTCTCTTTATTTTTGCTCCAGAACCAGATTGACGGACACTAGGAACACTTTCAGCAATGTTTTTTATCGGATCCTAAAGCAAATTAGCAAATCAGGTATCAAGCAATCAAATTTGATTATCATAGCAACAGTAAATCATAGAGAAGCAATGGCACAAATGTAAATGCTGTCAAGATGCAATATCAAAATACAGTCATTCCAATTATCACATATTTCTCATGACACAATAAGTACAGAATTCAAACTCAAAAAGTATATAGAAGACCACATGCAATCAAATTGTTGTGTTGGGTGGTTGTTAGAGGAGAAAAGAACAACAGCATAGGAAAGCCTGCTATGCAAAATGCAAAAAGATTACCTCCATTCTGATACTGGATCCAGCACTAACAAGATCAATTAAAGCCACCAAAGCATTCAACTTCTCATCAATGGTTAAATCTGAATATTCACCTTCCATAAGTCCTAATAACCACATTTCTCCTCGATGGCTCTCATCAATTTCATTGTACACTGTCAACATGTTATTTTTACTTTTATGACAATTCACATGCTTAAGTCTTCTTAGACTGCGATTTTCTGAATCACATTCAGAATCATCGCTGCTGTTGCATGTGTCACAATCATTGGAGTTATCATCAACACTGCCAGAATCCTCCGTATCCAATTCAAAATCACTGGCTTCCTTTAAAGAGTTAATACGTACACGGTATGCTGATGGCGATATCTTTTCAAATAAAGTAATATCACTTGAAAGAGTTGAAGATATTAAAGGCTCAACCTCCTCAGTCGTGCTTGCCAGATTCAATTCAGCAATCTTCACAGCAAAAGCAAACATTTATTGTCAAAATATTGGAATATTACTTGTTCTGTACAGCATAATAAGCAGCAATAATGATGACAGTCTTATGAAATAAGAGAAAAAAATACTTTTTCCATCATCTTACCTGTGAAAATTTTGCCAATTGAAAAACTTTCAATCCATTATTTCCTTGCTCCAACAGAATTCTGAACAGTTCTCCTTTCAAAGTACCAGGGTGTAGGCCATACTTCACCATGAGGTTCATTTCCTTGATAACATAAAAGGTAAGGATTAAGTTTCAACATCCAAGCATATTATCTTGTGACAACCAAACAGAAATCTAAAAGGCTACAAATAAGAAGACCGGATGAAACAGACAAACCAAAAAATGATAACCAAGAAACCCTTCATTAAAGCTTCTACAGCAGTTGAAGCAGTTCAAACACAATGAAAATTATAATAAAATTACCCAACACACAAGCAAACAGATTACCCAACACACAAGCAAACAGACAGGAGAGCCATGCGACTTTCATTTGATGAAAACAGAGCTCCTAACATCGTCATACCAAAAGCTCAACACTAATCAAATGATACCCTTCTTAACTGTTCTCATGCCGCAAGTAATTGTGGCCAATTTAATTATGAATATCTAGACACTAAGACAGTTTCTGTAAGTCTCCCTTTTCCACGGGTGTGGAATTTAGACTGTAGAGATGTATTTCAAATTTTTTAATCAACTTCCTTGGGAAGCCAAAGCAGTGATGATCTATAAGACCTCAATTCATACTAATTGTAACATCCCAAATACAAATGCAAATTATTGCAGCAGGTACTAACTACTGAATACCTTGCTAAGGGACTCCTTTCTTAATGAACCTTGCTTTGATCCAAAACCAGCTGCAACCAATACTTGACGCAGTATTTCTGTCCATGTTAGAGGGTTCAGTGATTTGTTCCAGAACTCCACAAAGAATTCCTGATTTTCAACCTGGAAAATCAACAGAATTAGTAATGCAAATCTGTATTAAGGATACAGAGACTACAAGATGTACCAAAACAAGCACAAGAATGAAAGGAAGGCAACAACATAACAAAAATAATTCAAAAAAGTTGGAAATACCCTCTCCATATATGTAAATACAGATCATCATAATTCAAATGTTTTTACATAACCAGAAAACTTTTGGTCATAACTAAAATAAGACCTTATCCCGCTGATAATACGTGAAAGTTTGTAGACAGTCAGTTTTTCAGTCTAAAAGACTCCAAAATTCCAACTCAGATAGAAAACTAGTTCTATTGAGCAGAATATTTGAGATAAATTCAACATTGACATTGAGGTACTTTGTACTATCAAATAGACAGCCTATGACAAAAACAAAAGTAGTCTATTAATTTCTTTCTCAAGTCCAATAGGGCTTTCCTCAGTTCCTCCTATTCATATTCCGATGCTGGCATGCAGAGGTTTTGCAGTGGGAGGAAAAACTCCAGCAACTACGAAGAATAATATTACGCTCAAAGCATAGGAATCAACCAAATATCATCACTGATAACTATTAAATGTATTACATACTCACCGAGTGAAGTAATGCAAGAAACTTGCACGATACGGTCAAACGAGGAAAACACCCCCCACCAAGTTCCGTTTCAACATCAGATAAAAGAAGTTTGAGGAGAGCAACATGAATTTTACCCAATAACAAGAAATCCTAAGGCACATAATACAAGCAACAAAGAAATCAATAATGAGGAATAGACGTGTCAATCAAAATAAAAATACAACTAAAATCAAGGTAATTAAATGAACTGGGAAAGTTCTAAGGTTATCTTAAAGATGAGAAATAACCTTATCATGAAATGCTTGAGCAAACTCATCAAGTGTGAATGAGCATATATCAACCGTAGAGGCATAAGTATAAAGGAAATGGAAGACCTGCCAAGACACAGTAACCTATGATTTACCAAGAAAAATCAAAACAAAGTATAAAAAAGGATATAACCACCTGCAAACAATTGAAAAGCAGTAACAGAAAATCTTTTAGCACTATAAATTCTTTCAGCAGCTATCATTCGGAAAGAATTTTATATGAAGATAAATTTTCCATTGTAAGTAGTTGGTTACCATGTTGGTAAAAATATCGTCAACCTTATCCGACAAACTGAACATACTAATCTTATTGACCTACCGCACAAAAAGCAAATAAGAATGCAACTGGAAAAAAAAGACCATTAACTAACCAATTTTCTTCGTTGTATACCTTAAACAGTTTCTTGACAGTCTCTGGAGAAGAATCCCAAGGTTGAGTACCAAATGGCTGTTTCATCTTAACAGAATTTGGAGGAAACTTGGCCAGCAAATCTGGAAAAATCAACAATAACTTCCTAATAATGAAACTCCAGAACACTTTATGCATTCAGAAAATAGACACTTTACAATATAAATAGTGAATCTTGCTTGAGTAATATTAGATATTATGACACCAACCTCTGCAAAGGGAACAACCATATTGTCCTTTGGTAGAAATATGATCACAACATGTTAGCGGATTTGGTCCTGCTTCTAACTCTCTTAGCTCCAGCTCTTCATCATCCACTAGCATTGAAATTTGATCGAGGCGCTCCTGAGATATCTCTCCTTCCAAAGCAAGTTCACATATCTCTCTCTGAGGCTGCCTCAGACTCTCCACTTTGTCCAATTTCATCTGGCACGCAACCAGTGTGTCAATGTTGCAAGATTAGTTATTCCAAGCCACATTTGTATCATATTTTCCATGCTTACCTGCCACCTTTTGGTAAGAGGCTTTCTCTTATCCCGCAGTTTATTGGCTAAACTTCTCTGTTTCTGAGAACAAATCTTACTATCAACAAAGTTGCTAATTTATAACAATATCAACTTAACAAATAATAATATAAAAAAAAAGGCTCAAATATTCTATTCCAAGACCAAGCAAATCAACAAAAAGATAATATTATTAATTGCAAATTACAATACTAACCAACAGAGATACAAGTTGTTTTCTGGCTTTTTTCTTTCGAAGTGGTGGCTCTCGTGATACATTGGTTGATATCCAAGGTAAATCAGTGTCTTGTCCACAAGCACTATCAGTGCCAGTAGGAAAATTCCCACCATTTGGATTCATTATCCGCCAAGCTGTCATCAAACCTTTTCCCATACCATGCTTCTTCACAGGATCTCTATTTGTACAACCCCAACGATCTAACTCATCATGGTTGGGAACCTTGAAATAAATGTGAAATAAAAATGTGTTAAATTTCCTAGAAAAGAAAATGGTGGAAGGAGTAAAGAGTAGCATAAATTGAAAAAAGTCTCATAGCAATAATTTGACAGTTTCAATGTGAAACATATTTTCAGTACCTTTCTCCTTTTGTTTGCTCTTTGGTTCTCTTGCATAGAGGGATGTGACATTTCAGAATCTAAACATGCAAAAGGAGCATGAGTAAATTTCATTCATAAAATATATGCTAAGTCAAGCTACAACTAACAATTCGTCAAGTATATACATTCATATATATAAACAACTAAACAAAATAAGAGCTAGACAAGTGAAGGACAGAAGGAAAAATTGAAAATATGGTAAACAGTCTTAGTTGCTGCACGGGTGAAGGAAGCCTGAAGAAAGTAGCAATAGCCAAGCCAATATTAACAATTATGTTGCTGTAGTAGAAAATAATATATAGTAACTAGCCCTTCGTGTCCCTCTAAAAAAGTTCATTAGGGCAATCAACAAGCTGAACTAACAAACACCAAATATCCATGTGAGATGGCCCTGCAGCTACAAACATATAGTGCATCCAGCATTATACCTTTATGATGGCAAAATTCTTGACAAGGATGAGAATCAAATTCCACACCAAGTGGAGGACCATCCTTGCGGAACACCTTCTTCAGAATGTAATCTGGGGTCAACAAATCCTGAAGCGGAATCATTGCATTCTTCTTATTACCAATCTTGCTCCCAACTGGCAAGGATACGTGTTTATATTTCAAGGAAGATAAAGGGTTACTTTTATCTCCATCCTGAATTGAGGTATCTCGTCCTTTAACTATATTTGTTGCGGTAACAACTCCCAACCCATTTCTTCCATTGGGACCTGTAAGTTTTTTGCTAGAAGGCGACAATAAAACTATTCCATTATCACTTTTCTCCCTCTTTCTCTTCTCAATAAACCATGTCTGGACCTGCTTGAATGTCAAATCCAGAGAAGCGGCAAGGTCCACCATCTCACTTTTTGTAGGATACTTCTCTTCTGCTTTACACCATAGCATCAAGTTAAAATAACAAGTAACATGAAGCATGCAATGATGAAATGAAATACAGCAGACTACTTGATCTCAAAAACTATAGCAATAATTAAAAAATGTTCAGAAAGCATTTTACAAGTAATTCGGTGAACAGTAAAACAAGAAACCTGCAAACACAACAGTCTCAGCTAATACCTACTGATTGTGACTTCACAAAATCTCCAACAGTAAGATGAAATTAGTAAAAACAAAAAACAAAGTCCCATAGAAAGGGCAATTCCCACTCACCTGAGTAGAATTTCTGGAGACCTTTAATCTGTAGCGGCGTCTTTCTCTTCATTGCCATTTTCTGTCCACTCCTTTGCTATATCAGTAAACCAAATTAAATCAAATCCATCTAATCCCCTAAAATCTGAAACAGAATGAGATAGCAAACGCATCGTCAACAATTCCATTATTCAAAAGGCAAAACACCAGCATGCAATAAAAAAAAAATCATAAAGAACACGCCAACTATCAACTTATACATCTAGTTTTCGCACCCCGCCAGCCCCAAAAAAAAAAAAAAAGTCGGTAAGCAAGAAGAAGGAAACATTGTATACGTAGATGTAAATAAACCATTAACTCAATTGACGATCATTTCAACGAATAGAAAGAGACTCACAAAGCAATTAAAACCAGGAAACAAAACGAAGGAAGGAATCAGTGTCAGATAGACTTGCAAATAAACACTGAAATTTACAGCGACAAATAGAAAGAATAAAAATGAGAAGCTGTGAAACCTGCTTAAGCTGAAATAAAATGAGATGAAATAGCAGTGTTGAGTCCTGCAACAGAAAACCAAACAGAGAAGAATGAAAGTTTTGTAGAAGAGAGTAGGGTTTTGGGTTTTATCATCTCATTTTTATACAACAGCAGGCACAGTCATAGCTTCTGTTGTGACTTGGAGGTTTTTCATTTTTTATTTTTTTATTTTCCTTTTTAATCTCGTAATATCGCGTAAAAAAAAAAATCTTCTAAATGGGCCAACCATGAATCGTTGGGCTTTCCTTATATTTTTGTAGTAACTGGTATTTGTTGGGTCTGGTTGAGTTGCCATCTTTATTTGGGATTTGTAAATGTTGGGATTGGTTAGCGTGGCCCGTAGTCGGACAAGGTGCCAAAAGAAATAAATTAGTCTGGTTGGGAACTCGAATTCGTGTTCATTTTCATGGACTTCTGGTTTTTGATTTTCGTATACTTCCAGAGACTCGAGCTCGCTGCGTGGAATTTGGTCACAGAATCGGAAATGATATCGGATAACCATCCGACTCCAGCTCCAAATGAATTTGATGCTATTTTTCTTACCCCTCAACATTTATCATACGAATTCGACGTGGGTTTGCTAGATTTTATTTGGAAAATGTAAATCATTGAATTAATGTTATTTGCTTTATTTGACGAAGTCTAGCAGAGGGAGTGCTGTTACAAGAGGGGTCAGAGAGGACAGAACTCGTTTGCATTGGAAGATGAGATTTGCCCACCGCTCAGACTTTCAATCAGAAGGTCAAAATATGATTTGATTGAATACAAGCTCCTAATACACTGCATGCATGAGAAACAATGCAAAACAAGAAGGCCTTGCAAATTGGGAGAAAAGACGAGATAAAATAACAAAAGGAAATCCAAACTACAACTGTAATGAAAAGATGTAGGAAATCCAAAGATGATTTCACTAAAATTTTACTTGCATTATAACCACATATTCTTCTCCTCTTTTGACAGTCGGGGGATTATCATACAAATTTGCAAATTCACCTCTTCTAGTTGGTTCATTTCTAAGATCCTCGTAAAAGATCCAGTGCATCTCTATTAATATCTCTTCGCATTTGCCGCGATAGGCACTGTGAAGACCATCATATTCCCATAGTCTATCATTGGCATCGACAGCAGGAGCTGATATTTTCAGCGAGTCATTTGATGGCAAGTCCTTAATTTTTTTCATTTCATTAAAAACTATGTCTTGAAAAGCAGATCTGATAATATCCAGTAACCCAGAAATTAAAAAGAATAAAGAAATAATCAAACAAGTAAACATCTAGGGGATTAAATAAAGAAATTGATTCTACACATAGAATTCATTTTCTTTGCAAGGGAGAGAACTACAGCCATCCCAGAAACAAAATCAGTCACTACACATAATCTATGACTTGTTCCATTCTCATCATCTGAAATTTCATGATCGGATAGCGGAAGCTCATGCAGAACATCTTGATCGGGGCTGCCGATGAAAACCCAAGTTCCGCGTTGAGACTAGTTTCGTGTTAACAGCATTGTACATATTTTGTCTAGGTTGCAATGCTTTCGAGGAGAGGATGTAGCTTCTTTTGTTGACAATTGGCCTTTTTCTACTCATTTGTTAGGAATTTTGATCCCAGAAATGACAGTTACGTTTCATTGCTTGTTGAAAAACGAGGAATCCTAAGGCCAACAGCTACAACTTCACCAAAATCTTAGCTGTATATTATTCTCTGAACTGGGTGGTCTAGACAATTTGATGATGGTTGTGTTGATTGATCGACTTACATATTGAATTGTACGGTCAAATACACATGGAATGAAATCAAAAAAATATTTTATATATATATATATATATATCAAACGTCCTGTTCAGACTTTTCTTCCCGGTTCTTCAACAACCATTACAAGGCTCGTACAGTCAGTCTGATGGTAATGAACACTCAAAATATCAAGCCCATTGCCCAAAAAAAAAAAAGCCCCCCAAGAAAAATAATATAATTATAAAAGAATTAACACAACAAAATATTACAATTTCCTGATGCATCTTCAGGAACATTTGTTTACACTACAGCAACCCGATTAAGGCCAGAGTGTGTACTTAGAACCTAGGCATCTCGTCATATGTGAAAAAGCCCCCGAGCCATCGTCTATCAGCCTGATATAATGCAATGTGAATTGAAGGGGAAGATGACGGCAGATAGGAGAACGTATCGGCTAAAACACAGTCGTGTTGTTTCACTCCCAAGAATAGTGTAATCGTCAAATCAAGAAGTTTGCAGCAAAATTCTCATTACAGGAATTTAGAAGAGCTCCTCTGAATTGAACTTGTTCCAGGCTTCCTATTGTAATGTAACAATTGAAAAATGTGAGCACAAATTGTAAATGTGTAAAACAAATGGCACAACAACTTAAGAGTTTGATGCAAAACCTATGTACCACACGAGGAAATTCAATGCAACCACAGATGACAAAATTTTAAAACATTAATGTGGAAAATTAAATCACATATTTTCACTAGTCGTCGACATGTTAAATGACTTGTCATAAAATAGACATTTCCTACAAGTGAGAAACATAAAATTTAACTACAAACACTTCATGACTTCCTTAGTAAGATTGAAACCAACAAGGCATGATAGTATGTAACATTGACCATGTGTTTGTACCTTAAGCAAGTCGAACACTTTCTCGGCAATATATTTCTGTTGGAGATTGGCTCCTTTTTGTTGCACTTTATCAGGATGGATACATAAGGTTGCTTTTCTGTAAACTTTTTTGACCGCAGCAGCAGTTATCAAATCAGTTAAAGAAATTGGTTGCCAACCGCATTCAGGCCAGAGCACCTAATTGATGCACAAAAGAGTCCCAAGGTCAGTTGATCATTCAGCAGAACCAATGAGAATTAGAATAGCAGCATTAACCCTCAGAAAGTTCAATTGTTTGGGGCAATTGAAGATCTCCATAAAATTGTGTTTCTGTGCAAGCATGCATGCATGTCTCTCTGTCTGTGCATGTGTGAAAGAGAGAAAGAAAGGAGGCATGGAGCTGAAGTAACTTGGTAAAATGACATAAATATTACTAAGTCTATGTTATTAGCAGAGAGGAGAGGAGAATGTGTGAAATATCTAATACAGATTTATATTGAAGCAAAAATACAAGAGGCAAGAATTATTACATACAATATAAACTGGTTTTGCAGCTATCTACTACCAATGGATTTCTATCTAATAAAAACAGAATTCATTCCGACTATAAAAAATTTCCACAATAACTAGCCTAGACTTGTTTTATTCCAATCCCAGTTACAGAATACTACATGTATTTAAAACCAGGGCTGTAGCCAATAAATGATATCATGCCACAAAATGCCAAGCTTCTGATTGCCCTTGAAACCATGCAGCACGATACAGATAGCAAATTGCCAAATCCAAGAAAACTAAAATAGATATGAAACAGAAATGGTATTGAAGATACCACACAAGATTGTCAGAGATGCTAAAATAAGAACCAATCATAAAACAAGAGATACAAGAATGATGAATATAATTTTACAATACATAGTAAAATAAATAGAAGATAAACAAGAAATAAAATAACGCACATATTGTAATGTTGCTAGCAGAGCACGTATATTTCCTTCTTTTCCAGCAGCCCAGCGCTTGATTTCAACATCCAGTGTTTCTGCAATTCTCTGGAATCAGTATAGATTAACATTAGAGAGATGAAAATGAAAATATGCATGTAATATATTTCATTTTGTACTTACATTTTGATTAGTACCCCCTTAAAGAAGAGTACAACCCGCTCTAAATAATTTGTTGTGTGGCTTCTAACCTAGTTTCCTTAAATGAATATTGAAAATAAACACAACATGCATAAATGACTACCCAAATCCTTTTCTAAGCTAAAGAAAACACAATCCAGATTGTTTGTTACACAGAGAATTGGTCATATCTTGAACACATGGATGCAACCAGGAGTTGGTTTCTGTTCTAGGTAATATTGACAGGGACTAAACCCAAACTACGTTGCAATCCAATTTGTAAATAACTGCCCCCCACCCCACCTCACTCCACAACCAAAAACAAGAAGAAAGGTGATGTGATTGCAAACAAAGAGTGCAATGTCGGTGAAGGTTGTAGTAAGAAGAGTCCTAGGGTTGAACTCCTTCAAATACAACTAAAGGGGGGGAAGGGGCAGAGAGGGAAGAGAAACATAAACAGCAACAACAACTCAAAGGAACTTCATTGCACCCACTTACATGTCTCTCAGCTTGTTCCCTCTGGACTTGAAGGTCACGTTGATTCTTCTCAGCCAGAGCTTTGGCCTGAACACATAAACTCAACAATTAGAAGTGGAATCTTAACAAAAAGAGGCGACAATGAAATATAGAGTAACCTGCAACCAACTATTTGCAATTCCACAAGTCCAAACACAACAAAGGATGGTTTTTCAAGCAACATAGAATACATACCGCACGCTCCTGTGTCCTTTGGTGGCGTTCCAACCTGGCTCTTCGTCTTTCTTCAGTCTCCCCTTCAACCTCTTGGAATTCTCCAGCTGATGATCCGGCAGCTTTTGAAAGGAAGCAGTCCAGTCAATTAGAAATATATAAAATAAAGAAAGAAATATTTTGCAGTATTACCTCCAAAAATTGAACTAAGATCATCAACAATATTTGTCGTTGAAGATGCTTTCTTCATGTGAGATGAGGTTCCAACTGATGTCCTCCTAGCAGGTTCTGGCCCCCTGCTCTGGGCATCAAACAAGGGATCCTGAAATACAGATTAAAGAAATAAGGTTGCACACATATATTAAGAACATACACACAGATTTTAAAGCTCAGTTTCTCACCGAAGAGTTGGCCCTTGGCCTAGGTGCGCTGCTTGGTCGAGAACTCATACTAAAGAAAGATTCAAGATCGTTGTCATTCTTTTGCAGGTTTTGGTTTGCCCTCGTTGCAGCAGCTGCCCTTTCTCGAGCCTCTGCAGCAGCCCTTTCTCGGGCCTCCGCATTAGCTCTCTCCACAGCAGCTCGTTCAGCCCTATGCCGTGATTCAGCTTCAGCCCTTGCAGCCGATGCTCTTTCCCGTACTTCCTTCTCCCTTGCTTCTGCATTTGCCCTTTCCCTAGCTTCAGCAGCAGCTTTTTCTGCCCTTTCTCTTGCTTCTGCTGCTGCCCTTTCACGGGCTTCAGCTTGTGCCCTCTGAACAGCTGCCCTTCCAGCACGTTCTCGAGCTGCAGCATTTGCTTTATCAACAGCAGCCCTTTCAGCTTTTAGACGAGCTTCAGCAGCTGCTCTTTCTCGTGCTTCTCTAGTAGCCCTTTCCACAGCTTGTCTGGCCTTTTCTCTTTCCTTCTCGATCTCCCTTGCTCGCTCCCTCTCTTTCTCAAATCTCCTCTTTTCTCTCTCCTTTTCCTCCCTCTCTCTCTCAAGTCTCCTCTGTTCTTCCTCCTCCTTTTCTCTCTGCTGCCTCTCACGATCTAACCTTTCCTGTCTTTCTCTGAGCTCTCTCTCCTGAGCATCCTGCGTAGATCTCTCATCTCTATCTAGTTGAACAGATTCTCTACTTCTAGCAGCCTTAAAAGACTCCTTCTCCCTCATTTCCTTAGCGTGGCGGAATTTAGCCTCTGCTCTATCCATAGCTTCCTTCATGGCAGCAGCAGAAGCAGCAGCGACAGAATTTTCAACATCTTCACCAGGCGGGACTTCTCCATATTCATTAACATTATTCCAGGACCTACCCATTACAAAATCCTCAAGTTCATCCATCGGAGATGCCACTGGACTCTTTGCTGAAGCATGGCCTGACCTAGGGCTATGAGCATATTGAGAGGAATTTGAGAAAGAAGAAGAATATTCGTTAGCCTTCTTTCTTGCATTAGCAGAAGCAGTATCTGACTTAGAAACTCGTGTCAGTCTCGGAGGTGGTGGTCTTGAAGGTGGAGGAGCACTTGTGGGCTGTGTAAAAAGAGGAATCTCTGAAACAGTAAGCCACACATCATCAGCTGATTCAAAGATCTCTTCTGATTTTGGAGTTGTGTTGAACTGTGAATTTGTCTCGCTAGGACTGGTACTCATGTAAGAAGGGGGAGAAGTAGCCCGACCAGCAGATCTATGAGAATCTGTTGAAACATTTTGCATGTCAAAAAAGGTTTCATTAGATCCCTGAAAATCATTAACAGGTGTCCTACTCTGTGCATAACCCTCTGAATTTTCCACAGATCTGTTAATTGAATCTTTACGGGGATGAGTTTGTGTAATGCTTTTACTTCTTAAAGGGCTCCTATCTTTCCCTCTATTATTGACCTCGGGTGAAACTGGAGGCACAGACTTCCCAAAACTGGTAAGAGGATCTAAATCATCAAACACTCCCCCACTTACAGATGAACCATTTACTTTTGCACTTTCGGAGCCACTCAATTTAGCAATTTCTTCAAGTGGATCTGTGAATACCTCTGAGGACGATCCCATGGGGGTTGAAGTTGATTCAAAAACTACAAAAGGGTCCTCCATCACTTTAGATGCAGTATTGGTTGAATTAGAAGTTGGTTTTTCAGACCGACTGGACTCTGCAGTTGACCTGTGCAAAGGTAAATGGTTATGAGACATTATATATAAATTGATATCAAGGTTGCTGGATCAGTGCCCAAAGATAGAATGTCCATAAAATGTCTGGTAGAAAACAGTACAACTCTGCGGCAATTTGGCTTCCTAGGTTTGTAGGTTTTTCCTTATATTGTAGATATGTGAATAACTAAATAACATTTCAATTATTCTGTAAAATGAATAACTTGATAAAAAACATTTTACAACATTCACCCAAATAGCAAATACCAAATACAATAACATATCTTAAGTTTTCTTACACCAGATTTCAAAGTTAGCTTTCCAAGCTCCGCCACCGATTAAAAATCAATAGTATTGCTCTGATATTACATGAGAAAACTTAAACTTCAAAGTTGAAACTAAGACACCCAATAGAATTTCTAAGGCTGACGAACCTACATTTGCAAACACATCAAAATGCCATTATATTACGTTATACAAAAAATTTTCAAAAATTACATCGTTTCTAAGCAATAAAATCAAAATGATGATACTATGAAGCTATAAGAAAATGTAAAACAAAATACCTGTTGCTAGTGGGAGAGCTACTGCGACCAAAACCAGGCAACAAATCGTCAAAAGCCGACGCATCTTTCTCCGGTTTCACTTTTGACTCGGTTTCTTTTTTACCTAAATTTCCCAGAAGATCATCAAACGGTGAACTCTCTCTCGCACTCTGCGGTTTGGGCGGCGACCCCGAGATCGAAGAGAAAACGTCATCAAACTTCGCGCTCGGTGTAGCCGCGGCGGCAGCAGTGGCCGATGAGCTCTTTAATCCAGGCAAGCCTTCAAAAATATCATCATCATAAACCGGCTTGTCGAAAACCGGCATCGAATTCGACTTCGAAGTGTGCGATTTCACATCCTGGTCTCTAAATACCGAGTCGTAATCAAACGACGACGTACCACCGCCGCTGCGAGAATCAACAGCTGAAGTTGAGGAATACTTGGGCGTAGCACCGAACACATCGTTGAATAACAGTCCATCCCGATCGTGATCATCGAAAACCGCACTCGATTTTAAAGAGGATGATTTCGCGAATTCAGATGCATTAGATCCGAGTCCAAAGTTCGAAGAAGACGAGTTGCCCCCTAAATTGTTACTGCGAGGAGGTGCCATAGGAGCCGATTTTCCTTGCGGTTTGAAGCCGAAATCTCGGGCCAACAGACCTGGAAAATCATCCATTGATTTCGAACACTAAGCGGGAAGATCTGCGGCGGAGATCGAAGTGAAATCTGGGAATGTTTAGATCTGAAGGCAAAGGGGATTTGCAGGAGAAGGAAAATAAGGAGACAAAAGAACAGGAAAAAAATAAAAATAAAGACGAGGATCACAAAAAGGGGGAAAACAAATTGGAGGATAAACAGTCAATTTCCAAATAATTAGTAATTTATAAAACATAATAATTAATAATAACAAGGAAAAATTGATAGAGAAATCAAATATTCAGCTGGTACCATGTATTTTTTACTTTTATTTTTTCCTGTGCGTGCGTGCGTTCTTCGTCTTCCTCTCTCTTTCGAGGCTTGTTCTATGCCCGAGCCCGAGCCCAACCCCTTTTCTGTGTTTTTTTTTTCTTTTATTATTATTATTATTATTATTATATTTTATTTTTGTTTTTTTTAAATGATTGATTGGTTTTGTTTTGATTTTGATTTTTGTTTTTGGTGAAGAGGCTCTGAGATTTGTTAATTTCTTGAATGGCTCTTTTATTTATATATATTTGCATTTTCACCCCTACATGCATGTGATATTTGCATTGACATATCTATATAATTAAAATATAAAAACCCAAAATAAATAAATAAATGTATTTTTGTGCCTTGTATATTAATAATTCTTTCTAATAGATTATCATAATCTACTTCTTACTACCTTATTATAATTTTTTTTTTTTTTAAAAAAAAAAGAAAAGTAAAGCTTTTTTCAAAGACAAATTTAAATATCAAAGGAAAGAAGCATATTGAATACAAACCACTTATTCTTTCTTGTTTCTTAGTAATCATCATCAGAACATCTTTTTCATTCATAGAATCCTACATCCCTCGAATTGCCGATCGAATTTTTACTTTGATTTCTCTGGACTGACTGGTTTTTTTTATTATGTACGTATGTACTTCAATTATCGGATGGTAATGGTAGCCCGGTTGCAGCGAACTTGCCTAATGTTGTCTGTATGTATCTACATTTTTTTATTCTGAAATCGTTGCTGGCTGTCATATCACTCCTGTTTACTTTAAAATTAAGTCATCAATCATTTTCAACTACTCCTCATAGGTGATCGCCCACTATTTCTTCCACTCCATAAAAGTCTTCAAAGGCTGAATCATTCAACTGGTTGGTTGGAAAGAAAGCAGAGAGGGAAAAGAGAGATGGAGACTGCTGCAATCCTCTTCTTCTTCGTCATCTGTTGTGGCTTATCAGTTTTTGTTGATTCACAAACAACAGATTCATGCAGTTCCAATCTCATCCTCAATAACTTGCCTTTTGATACAACTTCTCTCAGCTGCGCTTCCGTCTGGGCGCCTCAAAACTTCATCCTCAGGGTAAGCTTCCCATTTTCTTTTTGAGCTCGACGTTCGTTAAAAATCTTCAATCGCTGTAGTATATATATTTTTTCTTCTGTTGCATGCAGTATGTGCAGACTTCAACAAATGTATGGAGTTTTGTTCTCTCTGCTCCTGACACAAACTCTTTCGTCGGAATGGGATTTTCACCCAACGGCATGATGGTGGGATCGAGCGCGATCGTAGGTTGGGTAGCTTCCGACGGAACCAGCAATATCAAGAAGTATGCTCTCAACGGACAAGCACCAAATCTAGTCTTGGTTGACCAGGGAAACCTGAATGTTCTCAGCAATTCTTCAATGGTAATCTCTCAGTCTGCACGCATATACTTAGTTTTCCAGCTCAACACCGACCAGCCGCTTACACGACTGATCTACTCCCTTGGACCGATCGGCTTTTTTCCGACGTCACCCAACTTCGCGTTGACGGAGCACCGTGAAAAAGTCACTACCGTGCTGAATTACGTTACAGGTGAGCGCATATATTTAAAAATATATAATAGGCTATGTTTGGTGGCACCCACTACCAAAGCATAAGGAACTAGTGAATATATTATGGCTTTAATTGTTATTATTATTATTTCTTTTTAATCTTTCAGTCATAGTTTAATTGTTTATTATTGAGGAGGACACTTTATTATTGTGGAGGACACGTAAACAGAGATGATAACTTCTTCTCTCTTTTTTTTTTTTCCGGGGAAACAAACAGGTCAAACAAAATCAGAAAGCCCACATTCAAAACTAAGGAAGGGCCATGGAATATTGAACATGCTGGGGTGGGGAATTCTGATGATCATTGGAGTAATAGTGGCTCGACATCTAAAGCAATGGGATCCAATCTGGTTTTATGCTCATACTTTGATTCAATCTCTGGCATTTATGCTTGGAGTTGCCGGTGTCATTTGCGGACTGGTGTTGGATAGTAAACTTGATATGGATGTCTCTACTCACAAAGCTCTTGGCATCTTCATTCTCGTGCTTGGGTGCCTCCAGGTAATAGCATTTTTGGCTAGACCAGACAAGTCATCCAAAGTGAGAAAATACTGGAACTGGTATCATCAAAACACGGGGAGGATTCTGATAATCTTTGCAATAGCAAATGTTTTCTATGGGATTCATTTGGGTGAGGAAGGAAAAGGATGGAATGCAGGTTACGGCGTCGCGATCGCTATTTTGTTTTCGATTGCTTTTGTTTTAGAGTTAAGGCTGTGGATGAGAAATTAGACAAATCGTTACTGTATCTATTTTCACTGCCTGTTCCTTTATTTTGTGTATCATTAATTAACTGTTTATATTTTGGCTTTTGGGTTGTTGATACTTGCAAGCCTGGGTTTTTAATAAAGACTTAATTTTGGTTGTATTTTGATTATGGAAATGGTGTTGCCAAATGCCAAAATTGTTCAATTAGAAATGAGAAAGAAAGGAACACTTGAACGCATACATTGCCTCAATGGTGGACCTCAAAACTCAAAAGGTTCATTGAATTTTCTTACCAATTGTGGGCACCTTTCTTTTGTTAGTATCCAAATACACTTCATTCCTCCATTCAATAACTTTTCAGACTGATTATGGGCTGAAATTTTGAGTATTTAAAAAAAATAAAATAAAATCTTATAATTTCATTAAAGTGTGACACTCACCCAGATGGGTTGCCATATTGCAATTTACTCCTAATTTCTCTTAATTCCTGATCACAAAATCTGGGCTAAACCCCATGAACTCAAAATTTGGTTGACCCGTAAAGGAAAAGTCAACCGTTGACCAATGTGCTCTGTCTTGCCTAGTGGGTCCCACATAATAGATTACACATTTTAAAGATGACAACAACAGTAGATAATTCCTAATAAAATTCTTCCTTGCTGTCAAGTCACCGTATTTCAAACTTTCCTACATATTTGTGGCTGAGACTCGGTATTTTCTTACTACAAAAGCTCAGAAAACAAATATATAATCGCTTTGTTTGCTCACAAATCTCTTATTCTGAGATGCTGATCTTCAGTGTTTAATTTCTGTATGCAACATCGGATTCTCACACCCACTTTGTTTTTGATATGAATATATATTTGTTATTGATCGTTAATCTAGGGTTTTGTAATATCATGATCTTTTCAAAAGATTTTTAGGGTTTTCTAGCATGATTTATATGTATTTGATCTTCTGAAAATGATCAGTTCTTGCCTCATAATATATATTTTGACATGAAATTTTGAAGGGTTTCTTCTAAATTTCCAAGTATATCTAACATTTCTTTGACCTAATGACTGGTTTTTTTTTTTTTTTTTCCTTTTTTGGAGTTGAAGGTTTTGGATTGATTTACAGTCATGGATAAGGGCAAGAGACCAATGGAGGAGGAAGAAGAAAATTTATTATCTCTTGGTGAAGATGATTATGATCCTAATGCGATCTTATCGCTAACTGCTCCACCAGATTTAAACATTCTATATGAAGGAACAGGTGAAACCCTAGCCAGCCCAGAACTGACTCTAAATACTGAAAACATGATTTGTAATTAATCAAAACGATACAAAATGTTGCAGGCTCGGGAAAAGAAACTTTGTCGGTGGATGAAATGGAGGCGGCGAACGAAGATGTCTTTAGCAAATTCTTGAACATGGATTTTGTTGATCAACCGTTGCCTAATATGAACGGGCAATATTCCAGGTTACCAACATCAAAAGCTGCTGAGTCTCCGATTGCTGACGCTAATAATAAGCCTCCAATGCCGGCAGTTCCACCAAAAATAATTAATCTGACACCAATGGCACCACCGCCACTGCCACCACTGCCACCACTGCCGACACGAAAGGCAAATGCTAAACCAATTGCATTCAGGAAAACCATGCCTCCTCATGAGCTAGCAGAAGTAGCCATATATGACCCAAAGCGGGCAAAGAGGTATAGTTTTTACTTATTTTTTATTTTTTATTTTTAAGAATTAACTTGTTATTGCTATTTATATAATCTCATTTTCTTGTGGCTTTACTTTCATCTCTTCTAATATTTCATTTGAATCATTTTTAACATTGAAGTTTTTGGAGCCTTTTCTTTCCTTTGCATAAAATTTCTTATATATTATTATTATGTCTAGTGCTATTAGCTTTCTATGGGGTTTGCTGTTAGAATACACACACACACACACACACACACACACACACACACACATAACTTGATTATCAACAGTGTTTTTTTCACAAAAAGAAGAAGGTATATGCATGAAAACAAAAACTAAAATGGGAAACTTAGTAGAAGGTTGTATATTTAGAATGTGTATAGCTTAAACTAAAACTTAAACATATAGTACCTATCTAAAGATATGGTGTACAGAAAAAAATTTAAAAGAAAATATATTGTTCCTTAAACATGTAATTATGTATAAACTTGAGTTTATAAATAAACATAAGCAAATCATAATCATAAATCTATATTTAGATTCATATTTTAAAGAGAATTCTAAATCAATCTTTCAGAGACATCATTTGAACTAGGATTTATAACTTTTTATGGTATTGAAGATAATGACAGACAAAATATGTAAGGTGTGGAATTATACATTGAACTCAATGTCATTACATGCAGTTGATAAATTAGAACAAAAGATATATATATTTTAAATATACAACCTTCAACTAAATTTCGTTTTTTAGTTTTCATTTTCATGCATACCATGCATTTCTTTTTTAACAAAAATTTCCTCTTTGTCTTTTGTTTTAGCATTATGCTATAGCTCATTTGAATGTGTTACAGAATCATGGCCAACCGTGTTGCATCAATTAGGGCAAAGGAGAAGAAGAAGTTGCACATGTACATGCTTCAGCATAGGTTGCAAACTTTGCAATCTAAATCAACTAAATTATCTGCTCGATTGACTTTATTGCAGGTAATTAGCATCATTTCATTGATCTTCAATCTGTTTGATATGAACTGATTGATGCTTTAATACAATAAATACTTTGCATTATGCTATTTCTTTGTAAGCATTTTTTAATTTGATTTTCTTACTAACATGCAGACTGAAAGCAATTCATTGAATTTTGCAAACAATATGCTGAAAGATCAAATAGGTATCATGGCACAACAGCTTCACTTTCGAGACTGTAAGTAATTATTCTTTTGACTCCTTTGCTGTATATCTTAATGCATATTTCTCCTCAGTTTCATTCATTGTGTGTTTGTGAATCAATTAATGATTCTGTGTATGACATAGAAATTGGGCATATTGAGAAGTATAAAATATTTATCGCATGTTTTATATATACTTTAAAAAAATTTTTAAAAAAATAATGATACATAGACAAATTTAACAAATTTAACGTATTTTTGATATCAAAATATGATTAATGTATAGTAAATTAAGAAATTTTTAAATAATATTTTAAATATTAAGAATGTAATAATATTTTATAATTTTAAAATTTATTATTTTTTGTGTTGAACATGTACTAAGTCGGAATAAATACATGACATATATTTATACAGTTTAATTTGTTATTACATATTGGATAATTGTATTTATTATAATGTTTTTTTGCTGACAGCATTGAACGATCAAATAAGAAGCGAAATACAACATAGGAGAAACATGCTTGCACAAATTGCACCAAATGATGAAAAAATCACTGGATTTCCTGGGATCAACAATCGTGCAAGCAATGCACCCGTGGCTGCGTTCGCACAGCAGCTTCAGCAGCACCAACTTCAGAACCCGTATCAGCGTCGACAAGTGCAGCGAGATTTTCAGCAGCAACAAGTGCAGGGAAATCTTCAGCAGCATCGATATCTACGCCTACGTAACTTCGGAGGCGAATACGTGCGTGGAGAATGCATCCAACATCAGCAGCAGCTGCAACAACAGCAGAATCCACAGCCATATGCTCATTATCAAGTGCAAAATGAAGAAGAACAGCCACTGGAATTCGGGCTGATGCATGCCAAGGATGACAGTGTTGACGAATTGGAGTCTTCACATGGTGAGGAACAGAAATGAGCAATATGCACTCGTGTAGCTGTTGGTGATGATCATTCTGAAGCATTGCTTCTATTCCTTTTAACTACAAGGGTGATCAGTTTGTTATATATTTTGTGTTGTGTGTTGACCACAGTCTATAAAACAGAACTTTGGTTGTTGTTTGAACAGTTTGTGTTTGGAGATTCAGTTTCAAAAGGATTTGTGCTTTGTAATTGTGTGCTTTACTTTCAGATTTCTACAAATGGGCATGACATTGCTGCTCGACTTCTGTTAGGCTTAAATTATTGGTAAATTTTAAAATTTGATCATCCGAGTATATCATTTTACATGTGGTTTATATAATCATATAGCTTTTGCCCAAAAATGGAAAGAGAAAGATGCCTAGATTCTGGCACAAACTTTAATTTTGGTGAGCTTCCACCATTCAAATCAGTGGATAAATGTTTACTGGGAAAGTACAAACCAAATTTCTGTGGCCTAGCTCACTTTTGCACTGCATTTTTTTATTCAGTGCCCTAATCATTTAGTTTTTAACGTAGAGATGATAAATGAGTAAGGGGAATCAAGTTTAGTAAAAGTTCATTTCATTCCGAGCTATAATTTCTTAAAATTTGACATCTCTCTAATTGAATTAATTGATTTATAATAAGGATGCTAATGTATTAAACAATAAAAACTGAATTATTAAATTAAGCCCAAAGTTTTAAATTTGATTCAATTAATTTTTAAACTGATTCAAACCATCATATTTGATCAGTCCTGCTAATCAATTGTAAGGATTACTTTTTGTCTTGAAAGGTATAATGCTTTCAACTTTTAATCCTCAAAAAGCAATAGAAATTCCTATTTTCCATACAAGCAATTCCCATTTTCTCTTTTTTTTCCATTACATTTTCACTTTCAACCATAACATTTCGGCAATTGTTTATTCATTAATTTTGATGTCTACCCACCTAGCAAATACATTGCGTTATTACACAAGTTTCTTCAAACCATATGCTGTCAAACTTGAACTTGAATTGTTAAACTTAGATTATTAGTTACATTATATTATTCTTAAACTCTATTATGTTGATTAAGCTTGAAATATAAGTAGTCAAGACTTATCATTCTAACTTTTGAAAACCGTATTTGTTGAATATAGACTTCACTTTTTTAAAATAAAAGCAATGTGGAAGCCGATGTATGTAGTTGAATTACATCTTGACTTTTTGATAACTTAAATTGGCGAACTTCCAATATCATATCATGTAATTAGTAACCAAATTAGACAAATTATTACAGCAGTTATTTTCACTGTTTGTACCTTTATTTTTGTATTTCATTAATTGACTGTTTATATTTTGGGTTTTTGGTTATTGATACTTGCAAGCCTGGGTTTTAATAAAGACTTATTTTGGTCAATTTGCAATCGTATTTTGATTATGCAAATGGGGTTGCCAAGTGCCAAAATTGTTCAAGAAGAAATGGGAAAGAAAGGAACATTTGAACGCATATATTGCCTCAATGGTGGACCTCAAAACTCAAAAGATTCATTAAATGTTCATACCAAATTTTGGCACCTTTCTTTTGTTAGTATCCAAATACACTTCATTCCTCCATTCAATAACCTTTCCGACTGATTATTGGGCTGAAATTTTGAGTATTTAAAAAAATAAAATAAAATCTTATAATTTCATTAAAGTGTGACACTCACCCAGATGGGTTACCATATTCCAATTTACTCCTAATTTCTCTTAATTCGTGATAGCAAAATCTGGGCTAAAAACCATTGGTGGAACCCCAAGAACTCAAAATTTAGTTGACCCGTAAAGGAAAAGTCAACCGTTGACCAATTTACTTGGTCTTGCCTAGTGGGTCTCACACAATAGATTACACATTTTAAAGATGACAACAACAGTAAATAATTCCTAATAAATTCTTCCTTGCTGTCAGTCACCATATTTCAAACTTTCCTACATATTTGCGGCTGAGACTCTGTATTTTCTTACTACAAAAGCTCAGAAAACAAATATATAATCACGTTGTTAGCTCACAAATCTCTTATTCTGAGATGCTGATCTTTAATGTTTAATTTCTGTATGCATCATCAGATTCTCACATCCACTTTGTTTTTGATATGCATATATATTTGTTATTGATCCTTAATCTAGGGTTTTGTAATATCATGATCATTTCAAAAGATTCTTAGGCTTTTCTAGCATGATTTATATGTATTTGATCTTCTGAAAATGATCAGTTCTTTCCTCATAATATATATTTTGACATGAAATTTTGATGGGTTTCTTCTAAATTTCCAAGTATATCTGACATTTCTTTGACCTAATGACTTTTTTTTTTTTTTTCCTTTTTTGGGAGTTGAAGGTTTTGGATTGATTTACAGTCATGGATAAGGGCAAGAGACCAATAGAGGAGGAAGAAGAAAATTTCTTATCTCCTGGTGAAGATGATTATGATCCTAATGCGATCTTATCGCTAACTGCTCCACCAGATTTAAACATTTTATATGAAGGAACAGGTAAAACTCTAGCCAGCCCAGAACTGACTCTAAATACTGAAAACATGATTTGTAATTAATCAAAACGATACGAAATGTTGCAGACTCGGGAAAAGAAACTTCTTTGGTGGATGAAATGGAGGCGGCGAACAAAGATGTCTTTAGCAAATTCTTGAACATGGATTTTGTTGATCAACCATTGCCTAATATGAACGGGCAATATTCCAGGTTACCAACATCAAAAGCTGCTGAGTCTCCGTTTGCTGACGCTAATAATAAGCTGCTAATGCCCGCAGTTCCACCAAAAATAATTAGTCTGCCACCAATGGCGCCACCGCCACTGCCACCACTGCGGACACCAGAGGCAAATGATGAACCAATTGCATTCAGGAAAACCATGCCTCCTCATGAGCTAGCAGAAGTAGCCAAACATGACCCAAAGCGTGCAAGGAGGTATAGTTTTTATTTATTTTTTATGTTTTTTTTTTTTTTGAAGAATTAACTTGTTATTGCTATTTATATAATCTGATTTTCTTGTAGCTTTACTATCATCTCTTCTAATATTTCACTTGAATCATTTTTAACATTGAAGTTTTTGGAGCCTTCTCTTTCCTTTGTGTAAAATTTCTTTTATATTATTGTTTCTTCTGCTATTAGCTTTCTGTGGGGTACAATTCAATTCTTTGTTTCACACGTAGTGCTAGAATATATATAACATGATCGTGCATTTTTCGCATAAAAGAAGAAGGTATACCCATGAAAACAAAAACTATAAAGAGAAACTTAGTAGAAGAAAGTTGTATATTTAGAATGTGTATAAACATATAGTACCTATCTAAAGCTATGGTGTAGGTAAAAAAACTTAAAAGAAAATATTGTGTTTCGTAAACATGTAATTACGTATAAACTCGAGTATACACATAAACATGCACAATCATAATCACAAATCTAGGTTTAGATTCACATTACGAAGAGAATTCTAAATCAATCTTTGAGCTACATCATTAATAATAAGTTTGATAATTTTTTGTGGTATTTTAAAGAGAATGAGAAATAAATTATATAAAGTATAAAATTATACATTAAACTCGATGTCATTACCTACAGTTAATAAATTAGAATAAATGATATATACATTTTAAATATAAAACTTTCAACCAAGTTTCTTTTTTTAGTTTTCATTTTCATGCATAGGATGTGTATCTTTTTTAACAAAAATTTCCTCCTTGTCTTTTGTTTTAGCATTATGCTATAACTCATTTGATTTTGTAACAGAATCGTGGCCAACCGGATGTCAGCAATTAGGGCAAAGGAGAAGAAGAAGTTATACATGTACATGCTTCAGCATACGTTGCACACTTTGCAATCTAAATCAATGAAATTATCTGCTCGATTGACCTTATTGCTGGTAATTAACATCACTTCATTGATCTTCAATCTGTATGATATGAAATGGTTGATGGTTTAATACAATAAATAATCTGCATTATGCTATTTCTTTGTAAGCATTTTTTTTAATTTGATTTTCTTACTAACATGCAGACTGAAAGCAATTCATTAAATTTTCAAAACAATATACTGAAAAATCAAATGGGTAGCATGACACAAGAGCTTCACTGGCAAGACTGTAAGTAATTATTCTTTTGGCTCTTTTGCTATATATCTTAATTCATATTTCTCCTCAGTTTCCTTCGTTATCTGTCATAGCTGTTGCCATATATTAAATATATGACATATAGTCATGCTGCTTTATTTGTTATTATATATTCGTAATTTGGGGGATTGTATGTATTCTAATGTTTTTCCTGACAGCATTGAACGATCAAATGAGAAGTGAAATACAGCATATGAGAAACATGCTTGCACAAATTGCACCAAATAATGAAACAATCACTGGAATTCCTGGGATCAACAATCATGCAAGCAATGCACCCGTGGCTGAGTCCGCACGGCAGCGTCAACACCTACGACTTCAGAACCCGTATCCGCATCAACAAGTGCAGCGAGATTTTCAGCAGCAACGAGTGCAGGGAAATCTTCAGCAGCATCGATATCTAGGCCTGCGTAACTCTGGAGGCGAATACGTGCGTGGAGAATGCAGCCAACATCAGCAGCAGCAGCTGCAACAACAGCAGAATCCACAGCCATATGCTCATTATCAAGTGCAAAATGAAGAAGAACAGCTACTGGATTTGAAGCTGATGCGAGCCGACGATGACAGTGTTGACAAATTCGAGTCTTCACCAAGTGCGAAACAGAAATGAGCCATATGCATTCATGAAGCTGTTGGTGATGATCATTCTGAAGCATTGCTTCTATTCCTTTTCATTATCAGTGTATTATATGTTTTGTGTTGTGTGTTGATCAATGTCTATTAAACAGAACTTTGATTGTTGTTTGAACGGTTTGTGTTTGGAGATTCAATTTCAGAAGGACTTGTGCTTTGTAATTGTGTGCTTTTTTTTTTCAGATTTCTACAAATGGGTATGATATTGCTGCTCGATTTCTCGATTTCTGTTAGGCTTAAATTGTTGGTAAATTTTAAATTTGAACATCCGAGTATTGCATTTTGCATGTGGTTTTATTGGAGTTTCACAACGCCCATGACTGTTGTTTTTTCATAGAGTTTCATAGATCCTAAAAGGTGCAACATCGAATATCTTAAAGACCTAAGTTGTGCTGTCAACACTTTGTGCTGAAATTTGAGATTGCGGGCATTAAACCAAAACTTTATGCAGCGTTTGAGCAGAAAGCTGACGAGGGGAGCCTTGTCTCGCCCTACAACAATTGTATTGCATGAGTATAGGTTTAATTAATTTCTGATTTTCTGTGCTTGTTATATTTCTCCTTTTCCAGTTATTAAATGTAATATAAGATACTGTTTTTACCAGTTCAGTTCGAGTTCATTAGCAACACATGCAGCTTTCTATGTTAATGTTAAAATCTCTCACGAAAGCATCTGATCTGATCATACCCGAAATTAGACAATTCAGGATCTAATTCCACTAATCGAAAAATAATTTGGTTACAAGTTTTAGAATAGCCTCAACAGAAAAACAGTTTATCGTTAACATTCTCATGTAGTGTAGGAAGCTCAAGAACATGTTTACTCCCAACGGTTGCAGAGTTGTTAAAATTGACCTTCCACCCTTGCAATTCGGCATGGCGTGCATAATGAATCGGAGCAATGAGGAGAAAAAACATATTACAGTAAGATGATGCATGCATTTCCTTCTTGAGATAAAGGAGTTATGAAACTTAGGCGTAGTAACTCACCAAGGGAAGATGCCCTCATACCCCTTTGACTCCTTGAATTTAAAAAAAAAAAAGTTAAAAAAAAAAAAAATTATGCCAGCAATGGCAGGTCAGGTTACTAATCGAAGCAATATATAGGAGGAGCTTGAGAACTTACATATATGACAGTGAATGAATGAAGTTTTGCAATCCGTCAGGATTGAAACCAATCTCATCTAGGAAGACAGTGTAGTGTACAGGTTTTGAAGTTCCAATCACCCCAGCATGATCAAACAGAGAAATCATAATTTCTTGGAGGCACAATTTTTGTTTCCGAAACTGTCCCTGTGGGGAAAAGGAGAGAGTGTTGACTCTGTACAGGTTAAATAAAAAAAGAGAGTAACTCTGGAAGTTAGGTCACCTGGAGAAACATTTCGAGATCCTTCCTTTGGGAATAGCCTTGTGCGGTCCTTCTGAGCCACAATTACTGCAAACTTTGGAACAGAATCCTTGCCATCTCCAAAATCATTGCATGCCTAAAATTATAGAACAATACAAATTTTAGTTAGTTTAACGGACGAAATGAAAGAAGAAAACTGCTGCAATTACCTCAATGATTTGCTTCAACTTGAAGTTTAAAACCTGATAGAACTGGGAGTCACTCACTCCATCCCTGAGAATAAAAGAATGGAGTTTTATGTCTGATGCAAGAATGAGACTAACATAATATTGAAGAAACAGAAATGCATGGAGCAATACCTGAAGACATTAATCTGTTTTGGATAGCATCCAGAATTTTGGCAGAAGCCATTGAGCAGTTCTCCGTAATAATGAAAAAAGTTCTATATCTTAAGCAGAACAAATAGAAATGATATTTTCAGTTATTGCAGTCGAAGAAAATGTTATAACCTTGATTTGGGTTGCATACCTGATGATACCACCATCCTCTCCGTTGCCAAGAGGCTTGTATAAAGCATCAATCATCCCTAACCTAGAAGATTGTGCCCTCACAGATGCCCCATAGCTTGGAATCTCTGGCCATAGCTGAGAACCAACTACCTGGAAAGTTACAATAGTTCGAAGATCAAAGATTAGAAAAACAAACCATCTCGAGTATTACAAAGGTGGAATGAAATTCTGAAATATCCTCAACAACTTTGCCCAAGTGAAAAATTCTTTCCGGACCACTGAATATGAACTTCATCAGTAAAATTTTCTGAAATTCTGGTGCTTATAGCTGGGTAATATTATCAGCAAATTATTACGTTTACCCTTTTTCCCGAAGTGCTTTCCCTACTGCACTTCCCCCAGATTCTTCTGCAGAAACAGTAACATGCTTCTCAATTGTACGTTTGACGAAATCCATAATGAAATTACAATTGAACTCCCAAAGAAACAGGAGAGAGTTACAATTCATACATACACTGTAGTGGCGAAATTCGAAGCAATTCATGATTGAAAGTTTTTTTAAAAATTTTTTTTTATCATTTTAGTGGAATAATTATTGATATATTATCAATTATATAGTCATGTAGTCTTGTGAAAATACAAAGTCTGTAGCTTCTTGTCATATTAATGGTGCGAGATGGTAGACGACATTTATGTTGTGAGTAATAATATTATCATATCTTAATATTGTAACATGTGATACATGTGTTAATTCCAATGTTCAATCTGCTCAAGTTTGCCAAAGAAGAGAAATAATCCTGGTATGAGCTTAGAGTTGGAACACAAAAGGTGATTCTCTCAATATGATTCCAGACACAATCATACAAAACTAAACTAACTCTTGCGCTGGGACCAATCCTTAAATGGTTTATTACCTCTTCCATGTTTCAATTGGTATTATTAACTATTATGCTCCGTAAGGTGAAAACCAGAATATCATTCATTCATTGTTTGAGCATCAAGCCTTGACCCACGCAACAACATTTGTGTTGTCTTCTGTAGGTTGTTCAACTTGTGATTTAAGAGTGACTTCACCGTCAGAACCATAGGAGCGAAAGTGTATTAATAATCGTTAAATCTCAGCACCATCAAATCTTATAGCAGTTTGAAGCGCTAACATCATAACTAAATACTTCCATATCCTTCCTCGCTTCCATAACTTTTTTTCCTTTTCCTTGGATGATATGAAATGACATTGCCACCACAGCGAGTGAGAGAGAGAGAGAGAGAGAGAGAGAGAGAGAGTAGCTTCTCCCTTTCCTCGAGTTAACTGGCATAAAACTCGCCTTGCCCTGCTTCAATCATGGACTTAACAATAACAATATGATGATGATATTTACAAGGAAATCAAGCAAAGAATGGGCATGTCATTACGTTACACAAGCAATTAGAGGCAGAATATCACAACACAAAAGTAACAAACCTCAGTATGTATGTAAAATGTTCAATGAACTGTGTACTCCAACTGGGTACTCAAGTCAGGCACTCAAAACACAAAGGTCATATCTTACATTTCAGGAAGAGCTTATCAAATATGCAAAATAAATAAACCATATTCAAGCTTCAAACAATCTGTCAGGACAATTATCCGCTGGAGTTAAAAAAGAAAACCGAGGAGATTTGAGCAGCTGAAGGCTTTGCTGCAGGCATCACATCACATTCAACACGAATAAATACCCACAACATCAACATATGAGCTGAAACCTGGGCAGTTAAAAACTAGATAGTCACTTTCCAACCTTCCAATCAACAAATCATCTAAATTTTTTTCTGCTGAAATAGAAACTAAGGCAACTCATTATGTTCTCAGAATAATAATATATATATATATATATTTGTATATAATTTTAAGTTAAAGCAGTTAAAGATTGGCAACATTAACTAACCTTAGAAGTGGCTGGCAGTCAGGGCCTACTGGGTTGAGAAATTTAACGGGGACAAATGGAGTTGAGGATACGAAAAGACGAAAGAATGGCGACGGAGATGTAAGCAGTCCACCAAACACGGATAGCCAACAACGTATTCAAGAGATCAGAAGAAGCCATCAACATATATATATATATATATATATAAGATTATAAATAATCGGTGTCAAATATCAATCACCAATTATCGACAAAAATTTTCATGCCGATTGCGCAGGAAGACGAGGAAATGTTAAAGAGTAGGGGCAACAGAAGACGGACGTAGAGTTGGTACTCCATTCGTGATCAAACCGGAGAGACAACCCCGTTTCTTTCAGTAAATTATGGGCCTGATGGGCTTGTACAAAGAAGATGGGCCCTGACAGTCATTTTCTCTACACACTCGCTGAATTGTTATAAGCCCATCTTTCTTGACCATGCGTTTGGTACTAACCCATAACTCCTAGATTTCACATCAACCGCCAATAGCTTATAGGGAATCAAATACAACATTAACACAGATTGTCTTACCTTCTCGTCGACTGCATTTTCATAAACTGAAGATTGTTCATTAAAAACATGAATAACTTGCTTGAATCCACATAAAAGATTTTACCGCAATTTTTAAAACATAACAACAATGACTATGATGATTGCAATTGTAATCTTCAACAAAAATTGTTCTCAAGTTTGTTAAACAAGCCAGGTTCTTGAATTTTTAGCAAACTACGGAAGACATTCTAGCGAAATGACCAACAAAAAACTTCTAGTATCCAGTTCACTCGTCATCATCTTCGTCTTCTTCAGTAGCATCATTGAGTGCTTTCAATCTTTCAATTAACTTAGCCTTCCTTTCCTCGTAAGTCAGCTTCTTCAGGTTGTACCTGTCACAAAATGAAATCACCATCATCATCATTGAATTTGCCACAAGCTCAATTACAGAAGAAAATAGATTTAAATCAGCAAAGTGATGCATAAGGTCATACCGTTTGTGCTCTTTTGGGGGCTTCTCACACTTCTTCTGTGTAGGGTCAGCACGTATGGCAGCATGAACCTTCTTGTACATCTCTTCAAGGTTGTCAGCCTCGATACCTCTCTTTATATATTCACTAAAGTGAGATTGGTACTTCTCTGGTTCCTCTTCCATCAAAGTCTTAAATACAAAAAATAAATAAGTTGAGAAGGAGAAGCATATCTCCCTTATTCAAACTAAAGTTGTTTTTAGATTAAGCATTGCAGTTGTGATACTTATACAAGAATATAAACCTTACCCTCATGTATGCAGCAACATGGCCACCATAGATATATTTACGGTGAACCTCAGCATCAAGTTGCTTGCCATCTTTGCTGAATCCAGCAAACCTCTTGTCACTGTGAGGGATATCAAGTCCACCATCCAACGCACCCTAAACTTAAGAAATTGCGTTAAGCACACCAAGGATGAACACAAATAAAAAAAGGAAAAGAATACAGAATTCATCTGACAAAAGAATAATTAATTCAGCATGTTGCCACATATAGGTAAGGATTTCATATGCTACTAAACTTTTAGCTGCTAGGAATTCAATTTATTTTAAAATTTGGAATGATTAAAAGTTATGAAATCCACAAACAACAAATAGATGGGTAAGGAATAAAAATAATACAGTAAATGTCCACCACAGCAAAAGTAATTGTAGCAAACAACATTATCAAAAAAAGATAATACAAATGATTGGATGAGATGTCTAATTTATAGAAAATTATTCATATTAGTGGTTATTCGCATGAGACAATTAAAAACTAAGGCTTCTTATTACCTTGAGAGCACCAAAAACACGGTTCCCAGTAGTTGTTCTCACAAGACCAACATCAAGAAGAGCACGGAAAGGCCTCCTGTTATCAGTTGGCTCAACTGAAAAGTCCTCTCCAGTTGCCTGTCAGCAAACAAATTGAAACTTTAAATCCATGTCCAAATAGGGTAAATTATGATATTAGTCAATGGACACAAAAAAGATATGCCATATACCTCAACATTTCCCTCATACTCGTCATCCATTTCGAGCATTTTGAGGACTCGGCGAGCCAGGAGGAGTCCAGTGCAGTAAGCTGGAACGGTACACCAGAAGTTGAGAACCTTTTTGGCAAGAAAGAACAGACCTAGTAGATTAACAAGTGGTAAATCTTACTATACCTGCAGCATAATTCGTGAGGCCAACCTCAAGACCATATCTGGGAAGCTCATGGGCATAAGCAGATGCAAGCACCATATCCCCAACAATGTTGGCAGATACAATTTGCGCTGTAATATCTTTGTTCGTCTAATAATGCGGTTAAGGGTAAAGTAGTAAATATATATATATATAAAATCAAAGTACACTTGTGTGAACATCCACAATCACAATACCTGGTATTGGATATCACCACAGATTTATATAGCTCTCATAAATTGTTCTACTGCATAAAATATATGCAGGCAATAGCAAGGTTTTCAACATGACCATGTAATTATGAAGATATAATATAAAACAAACAATGAGGTGGGGGAAACTACGAGAGACTGGAAAAACATTTAAAAGCTTTTAGGCTACATGAGAATTACCTCCAGCTACATTCATATTAGTTAGTCTGACAAATCCATGACTAATACATCAGCAATTAGTGACAAAAAAAAATAGACAAATTAGGATACAAATCGCACAACAAACCGATACTTCGGAGTGTTGTACTTGTTTTTATCCTGGTTGATCAGGCGAATCCTGGCACGGTAGTCTGTCTTACCCTCTACAAAATCCAAGCATACATTAAACAATCTGAAGTAGAGAAATATTAATAATTAGAAAAAACTGCAACATAACATACCTCGCCTTCTCTTGTACTTCACTTGGTAGCGCTTAAAGTATGCTTTTGACTTTTGAGCTTTGACAAAGGCCTTAAAATAAAAAATGATCACTGAGAAACCATAAACTAGATAACAGGATAACAAAATACATTCGTCCTAATATCTAGATACTTTCATTTAGCATATGAAAATCTTCCAACGTAAAACCTGTAAAGCCGAAGGCAAAAATTGCAGCTACGTAATGTCATCGCAAAATCAACAAGAATTTGTATCTAAAAGTAGATCTAAGAAAACCCTACTCGCTAATCATCAACACATACACAAACTGTTCTCAGTTGACAACTTCACCAACAAAAGAAAAACTAATTGTTTGCTGAGCTAACTGAACAAAACATATAAACCACAACACCGAACCAAACTTAATACCATGATTTCTCAACTGATTTTTTTCCCTATAAATTAAACCCAGAAGAAAACACAGTTTTACTATCACTTAAGATTTGATACAAAATTCAAGCGAAATTCCACAAATGAAAAGAAAATACGAGTGCTAATCAATAAATCAAACACAGCATACGTTAATCTCAATAAAAGTATGACCTTCACATAATAAAGAATGTGTTCTCACCATTGTTGACGCTCAAATGTTGTAGCGGCAAAAGCTTGAGACGTAAAAAGGGTAAGAGTTACCAGTGCAAGTTAATATACCTAAAAACCCTAAAATGTCGATGAAAATCGACGGCCACGATTTATTTCAATCGCAAGCTTGGGTTTTATTGAGAGACCAACTGGTATGCCTGATGGTGCAGATTGTAAGAGTGCACCCTACTTGTGTACATGGCACGTGTTATGAATATTTTATTATTTTTGTTAATATTATTATTAATTATTTTTACCAAATGTGAAAAATACGACCAATCAAAATCAACAAAACACAAAACAGGGCTTGAAGTCGAATATACCAAAGCCACAGCGGCTTCCGACATCATGAAAGTCCGAACAAGAAAGGGTGCTGAATGAATGAATCTCCATCGATGAGTCCGAACAAGAAAGGGTGCTGAATGAATGAATCTCCATCGATGAGACGAAAAGACAAGGAAAAATGAAAATAGGATTTTGGTTTCGTCTATCGTCGTAACAAGTAAATCAAAATCTTTCGATCTGATTTGCTTTATTATTAAATGGAACCCAAGACCTCCCTCTGATTCTCAGAAAGATAATGTCCCAAGCTGATGTCTCTTACAGGTAAATCTGGCTTTCCTTCTCGTTATATTTTCAGATTTATTGCTAAATTTAATTATTTCACCTTCTGGGTATTCGTAATTTGTGTCTATATAGTGATTTTGTTGTTTACGGTGCTAGAAAATCAATCTCACACGGTTTCTGCAAGTTCCTGCATTTTAACGTTGTTAATTTCATTCTTTTAAAAAAAATAATTTAATAATGCTGCAAGTCGTTTCCCTTGAACATTTGTTTCGTGAGTGGCTGAATTCGGGAGCAACATTACATGCTAATTAGCAAGATTAAGAAAATGCATTCCAAATTTTGTTTTCGTAAATTGCTGTTGTAATCTTTAGCTTGTGGGGTCAGCACATGGACTTTGCCTTCTTGCAGACGACAAAATTTTTTTTCTGTTTTTGTGTAATTTGTGGGTCCTACCAGTTGGTGTTCTGCATTATCAGTTCACTAGATGCATCTCATTTTAATAACACGGATTATCCAGATCTCATATTTGGATAAAATAAAGGTCAATTTGTTAAGCATTGATCCAAGAATTTGTGTTGCTACTTTCGTGTAATAGTTTCTTGATCGAGTAATATTTGTTCTTGAACTATGGTTTCTTCGGTGCTCAGCTTCAGTTTTAATTTTATTGTTTTACTTCTTGCTTCTGTTACATATGATGCATGTTGCGGTTGCCTGGAAATTATAGCAATATAGAAACTAATAACCTGTTTTCAATTTTCTCTTTCAGTTGTGCGTCTTGTGGATACCCTCTAAATTTGACATCCTCAAATTGGATCACTTCTGGCATAGGATCTGAGTATCAGAAATCCAAAAAGAAAGGTTTTATCTCCTTTCTTTCTGTTGATCTTAGTCGATTCACGCAGGTTGATGAGGTAAACTGCTTTCCTGTCTCTTGGGGTCGATATCGTTCGAAAACTAAATTCCTATGTCGTAAATGTGGGGTTCATATAGGCTACGGATATGGATATTCACCTGCTCTCTGCGGTTTTGACTCTCCCAACACAGCCAGCTCAAATTATAAAAAGTTCGCAATAAAGATCCGAGCTCTACAGCCTTCAGAAGATAGTCAACAAGCTTGAGATGGATGATACATATTGCAATGAGCAGACCTCGATCATGCACCTGCCTGATGATTGCCTCTGTTCTATTTTTCAACGGCTTGACTGTGGTGCTGACCGGGAATCATTTGGTTTGACTTGCCATCGCTGGCTTAATATTCAAAATTTATGCCGTCGATCCTTACAATTCCAGTGCTCATTTACCCAGCTCACTCTTTCTTCACTATCTCAGACCAATCTTGACATTAGGTCCTTCCATCTCAGCAGACTGCTCACTCGATTTCAGCATTTACATTGTTTGTCTCTTTCTGGTTGCACTGAGCTGCCTGATTCAGGCCTAAACCAATTGCAAAACTATGGTTCTAAATTGCAGACTCTTTATCTGGATTGTTGTTTTCAAATCACTGATAATGGACTTACAATGGTTGCTACCAGTTGCTCCTCCTTAACAAGTATTAGCTTGTATAGATGCAATGTTACTGATGTAGGGATAGCGACTTTGGCCAACACTTGCACAACTTTGATGCGTGTGAATCTCTCTTACTGCTTGTGTATTTCTGACTCTGGATTGAAGTATCTTTCACAAAGATGCAGTCAACTTCAGGCAGTAAAGATCTCTTGTTGTAGGGGTGTAACTGGTATTGGCTTCAAAGGATGTTCACCAACTTTAGCTTATATTGATGCTGAATCTTGTCAGCTTCAATTAGAGGGGATAACCGGGATTGTCAGTGGTGGTGGGCTAGAGTTTTTGAATGTTTCTTGTACGAGCTGGTCTCTTTCTGGAGGTGGATTGGCAGCAATCGGGACAGGATTTGCCACAAGGCTGAAAATCTTGAACCTTCGAATGTGCAGAACTATAGGCGATGAATCTATTGTGGCAATTGCAAAAGGCTGCCCTTTACTTCAAGAGTGGAATTTAGCATTATGCCACGAGGTCAGATTTCCAGGTTGGGAGTCTATTGGATTGAACTGCAATAGTTTGGAGAAACTTCATGTGAACCGCTGTCGAAATCTATGCGATCATGGGTTGCAAGCTCTAAGAGATGGGTGCAAACGGCTCTTGGTCTTATATGTGAATAAGAGTAGCCGGGTATCTTCAACAGCATTGGAGTTGTTTAAATTGTACAGAGGTAACATCGAGGTAAAGGAAGAAGAAATAATGTGTGTAGGACCTGATTGGATAACAAGATGATGATGCTTTCAAAGATCATTAGTAGATAACAGGACATAAATAATTTTTCCGAGATCAAACTTGGTGGTATATGTGCTGTTAAAGTAGCAGCAATCTCACTGATAATTGTTAAGATTTACCTTTCCTCCGCCATGGTTGCAGCGATAAGTGTGTGATTGTTTGGGCATAATTTCACGCGATCACTCACGCAGCTTAACCCAAATACTAAGTCTATTCAGTTTCTCTTTATTATACATTGATATGAAGCATTTTAGTACTGCTAAAAACTACACTTGCTTTGCTCAGCTATGTGATCCATGAGCTTAATTTTTTCGATGAACAAGTTCAACAGAACTCCGATTTGGATACTTGCATATATAGAATATATATCTTCTCAGCTTTTGATTGAACTTTTAAATATGTTAGCATGGTGGATTGGCAGATATTTTAACAATATCGGATCCAATGCCACAACTGTTGTCCAACATTTTACAGAAGTATTAGGAAATGAATTAGAAAGTAACAAAAAAGCAGATGCATGGAAAGAAACATACCCACAATTCACCAGGAAAACGCAGAAAATCATTTGAAGAAGCCTTTGAATAATGGAAGTGGCTATTATGCCGAGCAACTTTCAATTTTTGAGAAACAAAAATAACAGAGTAACTTTAATATTAGTGTAGTATCATATCCTCCCTGGAACAACTGCAGCGTTACATCCCTCTTATCTTAACTTTATTGGATCCGTTATTACAATTTATCCCAAGGTTGCCCTTGGCACAAAAGTAACACAAGCAGAAACAATTTGTCACAAATATTCTATTCTACAGAAGAATACAGGCATTTTCAGAGAGGGCATTCGTTTATTTTTAGGGAAAAGCAAATCGTCATTGAGATTCTAACCTATGCAGGTAAGAGTAGCGGAGCTTACATCTGTACTCTTACCACAAGAAAACTCTCCATTCCTGGTTGGGTTGATTTCCTTGGAAAATATCAGAATAGACGGGGAACTATCAATCTAACTGCTACCATTCTGTACCCATACATTGTCCCATGCACCGCTTGGGGCAGCCTTAGGCCACTCAATTAAATTCTGACCATGAGGATTGTGGGGGCCCGGGATTCCATTTGGTTCCACTTGATTAACCTTTCTTGGCTTTGTTTTAATTCCAAGAAGTCTCAATACGAATCTAGCCAGCTCTCCATACAATAAACCAGACCGATCAAAAAGCTGCAAAGTGAATAAATCACATTCCCAACTTCATCTCATCAAAAGATCACTAAGGTTGTACTAATCCAATTGCTATTTTGTTCCAAGTCATATATTGAGAAAGATGAAATGGAAATAGTATGTGGAGAGAGAAGCACCTGAAGAAGTGCAGACATAAACATGTGAAATGCTTGGGTATTCTGTTCTATCAGAATTGATATTCGGCCAAAAAAGTTTACAACACCTTGCATCTGCCACCGTTACAAATAAATAATTATGAGTCTTGGAGAATGAAAAGATAAAAACCTAGAGGCATATTCACAGTAAATGTACTCAGTTTCATCATACCAAAAAATTTGGCAACAAAATTGAGTTGAATCAATCACTTTCCACAATTCAAGAGCCAAGCATAACTGCTAATTTATACGGACACAGAAAATATTAAGATATAACACAAATGATGGCCTGTCAACCACGCAAATACAAAGAGGAACAGCAAGTTGCAATTAGACATGTAGAGACAAGGAAACCATGAACCAAAAGTACATTTTCCATTAAGCAGAGATAAGTTCATGCACTAAAGCAAAGAGGTAACAAAATCATAAGCATTCCTTAGACTAAGAAACTTACTCATAAATCAATAGGAAATGAAATTTGGAACACCTTAACGCCTTATAAGCCAGGTGCACATTGGTTATACATAGAGTTAAGGAAACTCTTTTTAGAATTCGGAAAGCAGACAAAAGCTCATATTCATCCCAAGACCGACTAATCAATTGCCAAAGTTAAGGGTTGACCCAAGAAGTTTCGAACCAAAATGTCAAAGTTAGTATTTTTCATCTTGTTGATGAAACATATGTGATGAAAAATCAGGTGAAGATTGGTTAAAGGAAAAGGAATATAGAAATAACATTTCCATACCACCCGAAGGAAGGAAATCCAGAAACCCGGGGGAGATGGTGGACCACTGTATGGATTATTTGGATCTTGTTCACCAAAAGGACCACCCATGCCCATTCCACAACCGCCCATTGGGCCTCCAAAACCACTATTATACATTCCTCCACCATACATGCCAGAACCTCCATACATACTGCCATAACCTCCTCTATACATGCTGTTACCGTATAATCCACCACCACTGCCATAAGAACCTCCAAGTCCACCATATGATGAACCATACATTCCTGAACCATATCCCAAGTTATAATTGAAACCTGAATTATAACCTGCATCCGCATTAAAACTCATCAAGACTAATACAAGAACCATGAAATAGAAAATACCAATAAGTCAGACCAAGAACATCATTACTCAAAAGATAAAGAGGTCAATGCTTACCCCCATATGCAGTGTTCCCGTAATTTTGCCGCTCCCAAGGCCTTGTGGGTACAGGCCGAGTAAGAGCGTTCCCGTGTACTGTCGTATTTCTATCAGCAGCAGAAACAATTTCACCTGGCCTAGCAGTTCCAGAAGCTTCAACTACATCGCTGGTACTCCCAGATGACGGTGGTTTAAAAGGTGTAGGACCTGATGAAGTATCTGCTCGCTCCCAAGGTTTCGCCGGAGGTCCACCAGCTACAAGGAATAAATTAGGAAGCAAATCATGCATTGCAAGCAAATTAGAAACATTGCGCAAAATCAAAATACAATAATTTTGATATGTCGTTCCCAACTGTGAGTATATGGATTATCAGTAAGAATAGAATCATTCCAAATTCCCACAAAATTAACAGACAATTCATCAAAACTAAAGAAAAGAAAGAAATGGCTTTCTCAAAAATTAAAGAGAACCAATCAAAAGACGCAACTTCTTCATGTAATTTCATATAAAACGGAGATAAAACACAGAAAATACAATAAAGAAAAAGAAATTCCATGATGAAACAAACAAAAAAAACCCCATAAAGAAACATAATCTGTGGATGAAAATTGAAGAAAAAAAAAAAAGACAACAACAACATCAAAAGAAAGAAACTGGGAATCGAAGAAAATAATAAATATTTCTCGAACGAACCTCCTCCTTGCTGCGAATTCGAATCCATGGGCGATGAAAATTGTTGATGTTGATCTTTGTCTCTCACCTCACACCCACCTATAAAACCCGGCCACCCTTTTTGACGGTTACTCTGACTAGTTAATGACGGTTAATTAATTTTTGTGTTAATAAATATTTTTAATAACAATATTTGGGAATAAATTTCTTTAAAATATTTAACTTTAATGAGGAATAAAATATCATTTTTATTTTTATTTATTTTTAATTTTAACTTATTATTTATTCATAATTATTTATTTACAGAAAAAGAAAAAGCAAGTTAAAAAGGAAACAAAAAAAAATTCCCATTTAAAAAGTAAAAAAAGAAAAGAAGGAAACAAACAAAACGGATTACGAAGATTCGTCCAACAAGTCCTAATCTTGTCCGAAATCCAAGCTATATTTTTACATGTATTTTTTTTTTTTTTTTTAACCTGCTAAATCTGCTAACGGAAGCCTAAGAAGCTGCACAATTTGCGAGAGAGGGGCTCTGACGTCTTGTTAGTTTTTCGGTTCCCTTCTGATGGCTGCGAGTGCGAACCCGTTAGGTAACAACCAGGAAGGTTCATCGGCGGCGCAGAAGTCAACGCCGAATGGTGTTTCCGTGAATTCGAGCAACAACGGCGGCAATAGTTCGGCACCGGATACTAATCAGACTGCGTCTGCGTTGCGGCACAATTCTGGTATTTCCACCGAATGGACTCCCGACGAACAGTCAGTTCTCGAAGATTTGCTCGCCAAGTTAGTCTCTTTTTTTAAAAAATAAAAATATATTAGTCTGAATGTTGTGATTTGTGACTGCTTTGTTCGTTTTGGCAGTTGAAATTATTTCGTTTTGTCTTCGTGTTTCTATGAACTGCGAATTTTCAATTGATTTGAAATTCACAATTTTTTTTTTAATTTATGCGTATGCAAATCTATCGAATTTCACCGAGCGAGAAAAAAGCTAATGAATTTTGCTTTTTCTCAAGATTTCTTTGTGGCAGCTAAGAGTTTTGAAGTTACGGAGAGGGACAAACTTCCATTATTTTCCAATAATGTTTGTCTGTACATAGGTTGCAAAGCGGCAGTAAGAAGCAAGGCTAAGAGCATTCAGGCCATGATTCATGTTAAATTTACAATTTTTACATTCTTTACCTACCAATACCTGACCTTTCATCTTTGGAAAACTTAGATTTATATGCTCCATGTCTAGTTTACATTATCTATGAGGATAAGTGTTGCATTGAGGACATGAGTTGGTTTTCCAGTTTCAAGATTCTCTTTTTTCAGCTGTTTTTGGTCAGAGGCGTGCTGTTTGTATCATTAGCGCTTATTTCGTGGCTGGCAGCCCACGGCATGGTATTTGTAAAGCATCTGAGTCCCTATGTTTCTCATTTAAGCTCATTTTAGAATCAATCAAGTGTTTGACCATTCTGTGAAGCATGATATGTGTTCATCTATATGTCTTGTGGAAGCCTAAAGTGTCTTATAACCTTGGAGATGAGTGCTTATGCTTGCCTGGAGAATGAGCATAGGTTGATATTTAGAGAATCACTTACGCATGTTGTTTGTTTCTTTCATGGCTGGAATTTGATGGATGAAAAATATACAGTTGATAAATACAGTGCTGTAACCTTGCTATAGGTATGCAACGGATTCACCTATTGTCCGGTATGCCAAGATTGCAATGCAGTTAAAGGACAAAACAGTTCGGGATGTAGCACTACGTTGTAGATGGATGAGTGTAAGTTTTCATTTTTAAGTGGTTGTGTTTCATCGTAAATTTTTTTTGCTTGATTTGTTTACCTACCATAATTGGGAACATTCTTAGAAACTCTAAGGGAGACATTTTGTAGGTGTATCTTCTTTATGTCCAGTGCTAGGGAGAGAAAATTAAGTAGTGGAAGTTCTTCTTTTGTGGCTGAATTTTGAAACCTATTGAAGTCTAACATATGTTTATTGAAGGCAGCTTGTCATCCATTATAGTGATATAAGGAAAATTTTGAATTGAATTTATGTTGCTTTTAACCAATCAAGATAATAGGGGTACAAAATATTACTTTTAGTCATTCATTGTGCTACATATGGTGAACATGTTCACCATATTCTAATACATGCTGATTTTGCATGAAATATGTTTAAGTTGTCTAACTGGTTAGATTTACATCTATTTCCAGAAAAAGGAAAACGGCAAGCGAAGGAAGGAGGATCATAATTCAGCAAGGAAAAACAAAGACAGAAAAGTATGTTCTTCTAATACCATTTCCTGTGAATGCATTTATTGCACTCCTTTGTTTCATTCATTTTGTTTTATCCTTTTACAAATATGACAAAACTCTATATGTGCTTGCAATAACATGTGTGTTCGCTATGGGCTGGAACCACTATTTGCTAGTTCTACAGAAGAGACAGACCGTAAAAATTTGAGAAGGAAAAAGATAACAGGAGCTTTAATAGATCACAGTTAGTTGGAAATCAAAATCAATAAGACTAGTGGATCCTATTTGAAATAGATGTGGTTATCAGTGTATTGATGTGCCCACTATCTGTACCTGTACCTTTTCCAGTTTTGTGAAATCTGAAAGATTAACTATTGAAATTTTTGACATGCCTAGATGTTATGAGAAAAAGTCCTAGGTGTCAGAAAAATGTTGCCTTTGATACTTCCCGTGCATGGACATGGCTTCTTTATGTGAATTCTTATGTCACTAATAGTCTATCAGAACAACTTCTGGTGGTGTCCTTATAATGGACCAGTCTGTTGTTAAATATGGCTTGCCCTTGTTTGTGAACTCACTTTGAAGTACTTAGATAGATATGGATTTGTATTCACAGGAAAAAGCTACAGACTCTTCTGCAAAATCTTCCGCTCATTTAGCAGCTCGTCCTAATGGTCCTTCTTATGCTCCACCAATGATCCCTATGGACACTGATGATGGCATCTCATTCAAAGGTTAGTGTAGAGTTATTGGGAAGGAGTCATTGATTCAACTTTATTTTTATAGGAAAAAAAATAACACGGGAAAAGAGGTTTTATTTCTCTACTGATTGTTATAGGGTGTGGAAAATTAGTATATATATCCTACAAGCTATGCAATTTTTTAATTGCAAAAAATCATTTAACTTGTGAAGGCCTGGAAACACTTTGGAACAATGTACATAGCCTATCTTTATTGATTGCAAATGATGACTATTACAGAATAGACCAGATTTAACCTACATATTTTTGTTCTTTTATATTAATCATCATTTCTTTCAAGCTTAAATATTCTCTTTGTGCCATTTCCAGCCATTGGTGGTGTTACGGGAGATCTTCTTGAGCAGAATGCTCAAATGTTTAATCAAATTTCTGCAAATTTTGCAGCTTTCCAGGTGAAATATATTTTCCACTGGTAGTGCCTAAATATGCTCTCAATGTGAATCTGAACTCTTGTTTTTATTTTGCCAATCATAAGTTCCTGCTGCTGACCAATTTGTTTGCTTTTGCCAATACACGCACCCCAGCAGAGTAATGTTATTTTTGGAACTTTTTTAGTGAGGACATCGGTTTTAACCAGACATCATCTCTAATCTGTTTTGGGTCTTTCCCACATTGTTTTACTTGTTTCAGTCAGGGCATTGGTTTAATGGTTTTACAACGTCTTTTCTTTTCTTGCAGATACGTGAGAATATTGATCTCTTGTGCAAGGCTCGGGACAACATTCTGTCAATTATGAATGAGTACGTCGTAACATCTATGCTTCATATAGAATGTTCAGTGATTTTATCATTATGAGAATGCTCAAGAGTGGCAAGATCTGGGTTTGCATAGAAAGGGCGGGTATATAAATATTGCAGAAATTTCATTTTGAAGCAAGATAGTGAAATTGAGGAATATTTAGCCTAACGGAGTTGTATATCGAGTGAACAATATATTTACACCACATTTAGAGTTTGTGGAATTTTATGTTTCTGTTATCTTGCACTCTTCTAATCTGAGTAAGTTATGCAGCTTGAATGACATGCCAGAGGTAATGAAGCAAATGCCTCCACTTCCGGTGAAGGTGAATGACGAGATTGCCAACTCAATCCTTCCCCAACCATCGCATCAAATGAATTCCTGATGAGGATTGGTGATTCTGATCATTTCCATCAAGTTGCACCACTCCATTCATATCTGAAAAATGAATAAGCTGGTTCCGCAATCAATTTCTTTTCTAAGTTAAAGAAGACTTTTTATGTCCATCGTGTCTGATATTGTAGAATCCTGAAGTTGATATTTCCTAATTTTCTCTTATGTTGTTTCCTTTGGTTGATTAATTTATTGTAGGAACTTCTTGTAGTTTGTGCAGTATGTAAATATCAATTTGTGCTAAGGGACTTTCAAATGTAAAAAAATGTTGAAAATAAAAGTTAATTCTAGGCTTGAAAGCACCGAAGCAGACTACCAACATTTGGCCTGTGAACTTATGCTAAATTTAATTGCCTGTATATCATAGTCCTGCTGCTAGTTGAAAACTTTGCTACATGCATACCAACATTTTGCCTGTTAACACTTGCCAAATTTACTGGCAAATACTACAAACAGCGAACATCAGAGGAATGATTTACGAATTAAAACCAACTTTACGGGACACTTCCTTGACAAAACTTGTGTCAGCCAACTCAATTATTTTTCCAAAGAATTTTAAGTTGCTCTTATTCCTGCTGTCAGAATAGCTCTGTGCTATAACCATACTTGAGAAGGATAAAATTGAGAATACAAAATTTCTTTGTTTACATCATAAAGGTGCAGAAACAAATGTTAATTATTTTCAAAAGTTGAACCAGTACATTGTGATTTCTACAAGAGAAATTGCAGCCGGAGCAATTGTCAAAGAACCATTACATTAGATTGAGTAACTTAAGAAGACAATCTGAAACATAATATTAATTTGAGCTTCATACAGCACCTATCCTTCAACCTGCCAGTATCAAAAAACAGGGTAATCTGGATTAACCACTTCTGATCAAGATAAAATACAAAGTAAAAATACAAGATAACTATTCTGGAATGGCTGAAACATATTCAGACCCTCTTCCCAATATCACATGTGCCGATGTACTTTTATCAAAAAGTAGGATAAAGAGAAATTAATATGACATTTTTCAGAAGTATGGAAACTGTTTTGAACATGGCAAAATCACACTTCAAGGTAGGTAACTGAAAAGAAAGAATTATATGCAGTAATCATACAGATAATTCCAAGTGCAAACTGAATGGCCATGTTAGCTAGATCCAATTCCTCACCACCGTTTCAGATGCAGCCAGTTCCCATTTTGGCTTGAGCATCGCACTCACTATAACTTCAATACTTCTCTTAACATAAACCCCCCAAGTTTTAACCCTAGTGTCAGCACTTTAACTAGCGGAAAACGAACCAAACAGATTCGAAGAGAAGTAATTCATGGCTCAATAATCACATTCCTTAAAAATGGCACTAGAAAGTTCACCGTAAATTTTCAAAATAGATTTATTCCATTCCTTTCTCTCACCAAACCCAAATATTATCAATACAGATAAAACAAAAGATCTTATTACCTAGAAATCTCAAATGGGCATGCATTCACATTATAATCGAACATAACTGAATAAGCAATCCTTGCATTTTCTAAGTTATTGCCAAAAAAAAAGCAACATAGTGAACATCATAAACTAATAATCGGAAAACCCCATAACTAATTAACTGCACACGGAGAAGAAGTAGTTTACAATTACCTTATGCAGATTTGACTCAAGATTCGACACTCTGGCTTCAAGGGTCTCAAATTTTTGCTTAGTCTGCACCATAGCAAAAATCCCAATAAAACCCATCAGTATTTATTTCTCATTTCACTTATTAATAAACCAAAAGAAAAAAGGAGTGGAACTTAAAGGATCAAAAACATAAACATGAATCAGAGAGAAAACAAGGGATTACATCAGCGGAAAGAGCATATCGGTCAGCCCAAAGATCTTTCCAAACGAGCTGCGCAAGTGCAGCGCCGGTTACTGAAAATCCCGCCGCGAACCAGAGTATCCGAGTTCTCAACATCTCTTCTTTGTTTCTTTCTTCTTCTCAATGCAAAGGGTCAATAACCACAAAAACTGAGAAATGTAGCACAAAATAGAGTTCGCTTTAATACAACATGACATTGGAGTATGGGCTGGGCGTGGGTGGGATTTGTTCTTGGGCCGAGGAAAAACTAGTTAAGGATAAGCTCAACAAGATGTAATTTAATTATACAGAAAACCCGTGGAGTTTTAATAAGATTTGGGCCTAAAGATCAACTATTAAGGCCCATGGTTTTTGCCGTCACAATCTCCACCGTGGCCTACACTAGAAACTTGCCGAAGTTCGAACATGAACGATGCCGTAGTCTCTTTATTCTGTCTAATTGTAGAACAGCGGAAAACCTAGATATCATTTCAGAATAGCTCGTAGTCTATTACGGAGAAAATAATGGTTCAATTATTTTTGTCGCAGCCTAATTGGGAAGATGACGATGGAGGAAATGACTCTGCGAAGCTGATAATCTCTCTTTTGAATGAGCTCGAATCTCTTCTCTGGTCACTGATAACTTCCAGAGGCCGATCAGAAGCTCGGATATGGCTTTGCAACACTGTATCAAGCATAAATTCAATCAGTTCCAACCAGCAGCATGAGTTATTTGTAAATTTCTTGAATTACAAGAAAAGAAATTCTGATTTTGTTTGTCAGCTCTTGCGAATGATATTTGAGAAAAAGCCATACAGAGCAGGGAATGTCTTGGCCAACAAAAGTTACAAGCTTGAGAAATTCTTTGAAGGTAATTTTTTTGTTCTACCTCTTTTTGATGTGGGGTTTTGAGGGATTTTCTGATTGTGGTAATAATTTTCATGAAACAGGAAATCCGAGGCGTATAATGCAATGGTTTTCTAATTTTTCTGATGGTACTGGATTGGGACACCAAAAAGGTGCTAAGGCATTATCGAAATTTGCTTTTGTAAATCGGGATATTTGTTGGGAGGAGCTCGTGTGGAAGGGAAAACATGGGCAATCGCCTGCAATGGTTGCTACGAAGCCGCATTACTTTCTTGATTTGGATGTTCAGCGGACAGTTGAAAATTTCCTCGAAAATGTGCCTGAATTCTGGTCTTCTAATGAATTTGCTGAATCAGTAAAAGATGGTGAGATTTTATTCATTGATACCAAGTTCTTTATAGACTTTTTTGTTGATTTGATGTATAAAGAAGATGCAGAGGATGTATGGGAAGTTGTCAATGAGTTTCTTATGGAGGAGTCTTTTTCGTCATTGTGTCATCGCCTTCTTATTATTCTCGAAGAGAGTGAGTTTTGCAGTTTCTTCAAGTTGTTGCGGAAATATGTCAATGCAAGAATGGAGCCTAAGGATTTGGGTAGTTCATCTTCTTGGCTTGAGATTATACTTTCTAGGTATAGTGAATGTGAATCTATTGATCAGCTGCTTTTGTTGAATGCGGTTATCAATCAAAGACGCCGACTTCTTGGGTTTGTACATGATGACGAGTACCAGGAGGAACGAGCAAAAATTAAAGATATTGTGTTGCAGATTTGCTCAACTTCACTCAAAGTCAACAACTTTGCAGTGATTTTGAAGGAGTGCTTAAAGTTGGATGCCATTGAGGTAACAAAATTGATGGGGCTTCATTCTTGGGTCATTTATTATAGGTTGTCGGACGAATGTCAGACTCCTGAGTCCTGGGAATCTGTATTTGTGAGTAACCGGATGCAGTTCCGCAAATCCGACAAATACACCTTGATATCTAATGATGGATTGCCGGAGGAAAGTGGATCAGACTTGGATACTACATCATCTAATAGAAATAGGAAGACGAATAAGAAAAAGAGTAAAAAGAAAAGAAAGAGGAACTATGATCGTGATGACAGATATGACAACGAGCTCTTGGATTTCGATACCTCTGGTAGTGGACTAAGTTTGCAATCGAAGGCTGTTAGTTGGTTGCTTTCTACTGATGGGTTTTCAACTACATGGACTAGTGTGAGTTTATTATATTTAACTTTCTGTATAACTTGTTAAGCTTCTTTGATCAAAGTAAAAAGTTTTTCTGATTAATCTGATGTTTTACAGGCAGATTTACCAGAGCACCTCTCGACACATTGCTTGTCTACATGGATGAAGTCAATTGTTGCCGAGTGGAATAACGAAGCTTAATCAGCTTGGTCTATATCAGTCCTATGCTCAACGATGTGGCAGCAAGAGCTTCTCTGCTTTGCATTTTACTGAAGTTTGTGAAGCTTGATCCAATTGGCCACACATAGATACAGAATATTCATTCAAAATGTCTGATCTATCAAATCTTTCAGAATTTTGGAGAAGTTTGCTCAGTTAACTGCAGAAGTCTTCCAGATGGCTATGTTTATCCAATTTCAGCTGATAAACTTGAAGATCACGGGAAATGTGTCAATGGTATGAAGCCATGTTTATTAGACTACAGTTGTTCTTCAGTTTACAGCTAAAATTTTGACTAATTTGTAGTCATATTGTTATGTGACATAAGTTTGATTTGATATGCAGGTCGATTGTCATGAAATCAACCCTCTGTTGTGCCTTGTAAATGCAATTATGATTGAACAGGTGCCATTTTAAATCAAATCTCATACACTTTTGGTAGAATTTTTTTAAAATTTGTGCGTTTGATTGACCAAAAACCCAAATAAGAATTCTCGTCCAATGTAGGGAGTTAAAATCAAATTCTTGTTGGCTTCTCGTGTGTATGAATTTTGGACATCAGAATTGCAAGCCTTTGATCATTGGTGGAAGAAGCTGACATATGGAGAACTCTATGCTATGAACCCATCTGTCTTTAAACGAATGCTTACGCCATGAAAGCCACGTGTCTTCAGAAGAATGCTTTATGCTATGAAACCCAAAACCGAAAGGAAACATCTGAGATAATTTTACAATCTTAGATCGAATTCATTAGAAGGTAATGTTAAATTTGGTCGTGGAAGCATCAACAGTTGAAAATTTTGATGGAGAATTATCACTCTAGCCTGTGGAAGAATGATACTTCACTTATGAAGATCAAAGGGCAAACATTTAAACCATTCATAGTACTAATAAAGAGGTGATAAAGAGAGGAAATTACTAAATATTTATTTGCGTATCGCACATTAAATGTGCTGTTCACAATTGACATGATGATCAGGGAGCAATCTACTGTTGGAATGGGACATGTTGCGTATCGCACATTTTCGAGGTCTTAGAGAGCTTCATTTTCAAGGATCCATGGAATTGCAACCCCTGCATCTTCAAGCCCTACAATAGAGCAGAAACAGAAATGTAAATTTCAATCTAAATTTGTAGAAAATTTGGAAAAAAATTTTAGTCATGTAGTTCAATTTTCCTGAGACAACATGTATAACCCATTTTTCATCCTCAGTATATAGAAAGGGAAAATAAATTTCCTTTAAACTTAGGAGTAAAGAATCTTAATTTTATTCCAGCTGAATAAGTAGCAATTAATTTACATTCGGTAATCCAACATGGTGGTTTTTGACCTTTCTGCTCTATAGCTTTTGTGGCTCAAAATCCAACACCTTACTCTCAAAAATCCATTCAAAGATTAGTCTGCTAAAACAAGTAACAAAAACAAAATCTGCGTTTTTTACACATGCGAAAGGTAGATAAACAATAGAGCATGGATAGAAGGAACTTACCTGGTGACACGTATGCGGGCAAGCTCACGTACTTGGGACATGAACTCCCTGAGGAATAATTGTCATTTTCAGTGCTTGTTTCAATTATACAATCCCGAGGCTGAAACAAGAAGGAATTTTTAGAACACACAGACATGGTGGTCTATAACTTTTATTCTTCTTTAAACTTGGACCAAATAAAAGTGAAGCTCAGGGGTCATAGCCTACGACTGAATTATTCTAATTATGTGGTATGGAAGACCTGTTCTAACCTTGAAGTCCTTATAAAAGCATAGATGAAGTTCCTTCATGGCACCTTTCGAGCAAACCAGTTTAGGGGTTGCATGGAAAGCATTCTGAATGGCAGAGACAATGCCTCCTAGGGGATATTTTTCAGAATTAGAAGGAAGATATCCGGCTTCATTCAGTACTCTCTGACATGATGTTTTTGTACCGAAAAAGAATATTAGTCAAATGCATAAACCAAATGAATAGATAGAAATTGAACCCGACAAGTTCCAATGAAATTCAATTGAAATACAAGAATCAAAAGGCTAATAATGTAGTCATTTCTACCACATTGCTTCTGCTAATAGCCTATGTGATATTTTAACCATAACCAGCACTTTACTTACCGTGACATTATATTTGAAGTAGACATCGAGAGTAGTTAAAAAGTAACTGTATTCATCTCTAACTACTGGAAAAGAACAAGTCCCGTGCTTCTCTGTGAGTAAAAATGAAAAATTATAAGTAGCATGACTCGTATAATGAAGAAAGTACATAATTGTGCTTGCCAACCAACTATACCAACTATATCACGCAACAGGTTAAAGATGATTACCCCACTGCCAATGCATGTCCCCAAATTCAGCCATCATAAGAACATAAGAGAAAAACACTGTGAGTTCGGAAACATGGTGAGGCATGATTAAGAAACAAAAAAAGTGCAAAATTGATAACAACCTCATGAGCCCAAAATGACCCTTTCGTGCCGTGGCAACTTGATGATGAACCACAACTGTAAGATGGCCAATACTTCTCTAAAGCATCAAGTAATGTTGAGATCTACATATTACGTAAAGCAATGTGTATAAGACGCAAGGAAATAACTACAGATTCTAAATCTAATACACAACTGGTATGAAACTGCTTTGAGAATAGCAAACACTATGGATATATAAACACAGCTATTCGTATTGTATAATCAGACAAAAAGTTATTAATGAAACTATGCCACTAAATTTACTGACAGTTGTTCACTACCTACTGGGATTATTTTTTTACTTTGACAACAGACATACCAAATTATTCATTTTTAAGAGTCCTGTGAGTTGTTCCCTAAATCTCCTGGGCTCTATCTCAGTTGCATCAGCCCCGCAGGCACAAACAGGACAACCAACGATGAAAGATTTCAAAATTGATGAACATGAAGATATACCTCCTTTTGGTCAAAATCAGACCGCTTGCAACAGGAAGGCCAGGTTCCATCATTATAGTCAGGCCACAATCCATCTGCAATACCAGTACAGAAACTTAAATGAGCACATCTCTTTCCTTTCCCTCTATAACTGGAAGAAATTTATGTACACCAGGCCAAGTCGCTCCAAACAACAGTTATCAAAGCATAAAACCTTAGCTGAACCTAAGACCAAATCATCGACTGTATGCAGAAATTATTTCAAAATGATATACAAGACGATTCACTTTCGTGATGAAATTTGGCTATTCTGGAGGAATTTTTGACATGTACATATTTAAGCCACCTACCAACTACATGTTGGTTGTTTTAAAGAATGAAGAATAAAATTTGAAAATGCTATTAAATCAACCTCATACTTACGGATTGTAAATTCAGTATGAGCATTCGATCTGTAAAAGAAAGAAAAATCAAGAATAACTATGTAAGTTTCTCACAGCCTCGATTTCCACATAAAAGTTGCACGATAAAATGGCAATCTCTATGATCTAAGAAGAAAATAACAAATAAAACGTGCAAAATAAATAAAAGACATCATCCATCAATATCTACAAAAGACTATTGCAAAAAACAATCGAACCTCCCAGTCTTATACGTCTTCAATCGGTCAACTACTAAGAAACTCGAATAAAATAAAGAGAGGAAAACAAATTTACTGTCGGCAACAAGCGTTGGAGGAACAGCAATGGCGAGTGTGTTGACAGATGGAGCCAGGCCATTGTAGAGCCAAGTTAAAGTAATCGAATTCTCTCTGCAGGCCACGATCGTCGTCTACTACTTCCCTGATCCGGTTAGCATCGAGCTTGCAAAACGCTGTCGCAGCAAGAAAAGCTACGAGCGGTAGTTGAACCAGTGAAGAAAGAGACATCATTGCCGTTAAGTTACCGTCCACCAATGCTAACCAATTTCGATGTCTTGTCGACGGTTTTTATAAAAAGAGAATTAACGAGATAAGATTGGAGGTTAAAATCGTAATTAGTTGACCGAATAAACGATTTTTATGCTTTGCTTTGTACCTTCCACCAAAGCTGTGTACCTTCCACCAAAGCTGTGAAATGACTCGTATTCGGCAGGAGATTCTACTAGTGTTGAAAGGGTGTACTCCGAATTAGATGGTGTGTAGTTGGCAATTCTGGTTCGGTGCAAGTGTTTAAGCCTCCATCTTGGATGTTTGCTTCTTTTAAGTTGTATTGTCAGGCCCAACTTGTCATAATAAATGGCGATTAATTAATATTTATATTTTAATAATATAATCTTTAAATTTTATTTTTTTATTAATTTATAAAAAAAATAAATTTAAAATTTTGGGACATTCATTTTACCTTATTATTTTAAGCTATCATTTCATGTTCACATTTAACAAAAAAAATTAATTAGTTTTGATTCAATTATATCTTTAATATTATTAATAAACGAACAACAATTTCTTTATAGTTAAAACCAGTTAACTTCTAAATAACATGTATTGCTTCAAGTGTTATACTATTTAGATTTTATTGCATGTTACATGTTTGATATGATTCGTAAACTCGATTTTTTTCTTATAACAATTTCGCATTTACCTTGTGAATTACTCTGTAGTAACATAAATTATACATGACAAGAAAAATTAATTTTTCATGAATTATTACCTTGTACACATTCAATGATTTTAATTATGCTTGTATATATATATATATATACAAACACACAACAGCAATTAAAATTTTGTTTTAGTGTAGACGATTCATTTTAATATATTTATAAAGTTATATGTATAATTCAATGACTATACAAATAGAACATTGCAATGATGACAATCTATGGATCACTTTCTCATACAATATTAAACACTTTACACAAATAATAGAAATAACTAAAACAACAAGGACACGCATAATTTATTCAAATTAACATGGTATGATACTATCTATTAAATAAAAATATAAAAAATTAACCCAAAAAAAAAAGATGGAAGGCGCATTTTAAATTATTTGTATGTTTGTCAAATCAATAGTCATTTATCTTCAAATGACCTATAAATTTCTTTATTAATTAAAAAAAATCACATGACATTTATTATTAATTTAAAAGGTAGATATTTTATATAAGATGTGTCGTAGTAATTAAATTATAAATCTAATTAAATTTTTTTAATTTTCAATAATACAAGGAAGACAAAATAAATTTAAAATTGGCAACAAATGAATTTATGAATTAGATTTATTGTAATTTTTTTTAAAAAAAGTAATATTTAAGGGGTAATAACGGATAGGTCCCTGATCTTTTTCATTAAATAATACCAGGGATCTATTTGTTACGAGCAACCAAACATGTCCATACATGTTATTTTGATAAGAATTAAGGACCTAATTACTATACAAGGCAGCCCAATTGCTTAACCAATCAAATGGACCAGGGCGAAAGGAACGGACCAATCCTCCTCGTTTGTCTTTCGATTGTCGACTCTGTCGGCCCTCCAAACCCTAGAACCAGCAAACCACGGTCTCTCTTCGCAAAACACTCTTTCTCTGGCTCACTCCCTCCCTCCCGCGAATTTTCTTTGATCTGTCAATTTCTTCCAATTTTAACTCCGAAACGGTGCGTGGCGGCGGCGAATCTCTCAAATTTTCAATTTTAAGGCCAATTGCTAGAATCGTCTCGGATTCGGAGGAGTGAATTGCGGGCTGAGGAAAGAGAGAGGAGTTCGAATATACGGCGTTGAACTCGTGATCCGAGGAAGAATAATATTGAATTCTTGTTTCAGGTTATGTGTTACTCTTTCCTAGTTCGTTCATTTCGTTTTTAAGTATTTCGTTCTCGTTTCTCGAGTTTACGATAAAAACTTTCCAAAGAATTAGGGTTACAATTTGCGACTTCGTATGCATGGTTAAGCCGTAGTATTGATGTTAATAGAACAAATGAAATCTTATCGGTCTTAAAAAGTAAGGAATCGAGATGTTAGTTGATTATGATTTTTTTTTTGTTGTGTTGTTGATTCGGACAGGATTTGGAAAATGAGTTGTTAATTTGGACAGTTTTATTTCATGATTTAGATTGTGAGTTTGATTCTCGGTTTTTGCACCATAATGAAAGTTGTTGGTATCCGGTAATCTGCTGGTTTTGTTTTATTTACAGGCTATTATTAATTATGGGAATTCACTACTATACCTCCAATATATCACACTTCTTGTTAGAATTTTCAACTTTAGGTTTTAACTTTTGTGTTAAGATTTTTCAAGTTTTTTGTAGTTGGTTGATGGTTGTATTAAGGGCAAGTCCTTTTTTGTGTTGTTAGAATTAGAAACTTTGTGTATATTGTAGTTTGATTTTCTTGAAACTCCCTCTCACCCATTCTGTTTGGCTGATAGAAACCTGGAAAACAATCAATAAATCTTAAAATGAAGTAAATGAACAATTGGGTTATTTTGCACGATCACATGGACTAAGGGGGCTGGTAGACTTGGGAATGATTGAAGCCAAAAATCAACTGAAACCTTACCGGGGTATGGAGTAGGATTTTTCAAATTTTTCTGTCTTGAACTGAATAATGTTGGCAGTGTTGCTTGAAAGCTTGAAACACTTCTTAGAGACAACTAAGAATCCAAGTTTGGTTGCAATATTTCTTCAAACAGTTAAAGTAACTCCTACCTGCAAAAAGCAAAATGGATCTATTTCTGATAGTTTACTTAAAGTTTTATGATATACATAATAGAGATATTAATACATTTCCTGTTATTCATTCCCATTGAGTGGAAATGATATTATCTGCATCCCTTTCACTGGGCTAGTCATTGATTTTGCTTCATCTTCCAAGGATTTTGTTTGTGTTGTCATGTTTGCTTATTTGGAAATTTTGGAAAATTTCCTCTGTCCACCCCCTATGGTGCTGGACAATGCACATTTATACCTAACCTAAGTCCTGAAATGGTAATGATAAATCACATTATTTGCACACCTGCCCAAAGAAAGGAGATTAGCAGATTCTGAATCACATGAAAGTGTAGATGCTAAAGAAGTAGAAGGGCCACCGATTCTGATTCTTGTTTTCAAAGAGGTTTTAGGGTGTATGATATGGTGGTCTCCAGTCAATCTTGAAGTTATATGTAATAGTGTATATATAAAGACAATTCTTTTGTCAAAAGCATGTTCTCTTGCTGTGCAGTTTGGGCCCCCTTTATTTCCATGTGCAAGCTCAATTGTAATTTTGTAGACATGTACTCTATCATGACAATTTTATTGAATTGGTCAGATCTTATTGATTTTTGATGGTATTGATCCTGTCTATGCATTGCAGTTGATAATGATCAAGTTTTGAGCTATGGAATCCGAAGGCAAGAGTTTTGGAAGAGGTAATAGATGTTCAGACATTTGGTGCTTTATTATATCTTTCTCGATCTTGTATTTGTGCTGTTTATATTATATTAATCATAAATATACGAGTTTATCCCTACATGTGAGCAAGCAAGTCCATATATTATATTAAGAGAGAGCTACAATATTTTGTAAGCCGATTGTTCCCATGCATCCATAATTTTTCTGAAGCCATGTCTGAAATTTTATTTATCTACCTAATTTTTGGGAGAATCAAGTCCAGCAATTATTAGAGGAATGAAATAAAGAGTGAAAAGGGGCAAGCTTTGTCCTTTTATAAGTTTTTTCACCAATAAGAACAAATTACTTTAGATGAAAAATACATAAAGAGGGACAATCATATCCAAGGAATGAGGCCAAGAACCCGAAGACGAGATAGAAAGATACATAAAGAGGGACAATCATCCAAGGAATGACGCTGAGAACCCCGAAGACGAGATAGAGAGATACATAAAGAGGGACAATCATCCAAGGAATGGAGCTGAGACCCAAAAGATGAGATAAAAAGATATATTAGTCCCATAGTTTGCAAACCTAAATCAAAGTTCATTACCCAATGCTCATCCCTTCTTAACCATAGGTTGCTTCAAATAACTAATCTTTTAACCTTGCAAAGGAATTTCTCACTTCTTGCTTATTCAATGGGAAATATGTATCTATTTTTTATTGATGCCATTTCTAATGAAAAAAATTTATTGGAGATTCCCCATTTCTCTATACATATGGATGCCTACTGATACCATAAAATATTGGTCCAGGATATGTCATTTTTGTGAGAGTGATGCATCAGTTTCTGGTATTCACGTTTGTTTATTAAAATAAAAGATAAAAGTTGTCTTGGTTATATTTCATGGTGAAATTGTTGCTTAATGGTTTTATGCGAATGTCTTAATTTATTTTCTCCCCTGATTGTATTTTGGCTACTGTCTACTGATATAAAACCTTACTCCTTTCACATTTAAGCATTGATGCCAACAAAAAATTTTGGTTTTGTATGAAATATCTACAATGGTTATTAGACCCTATAAGCATCTTAACATGGTACATTTAAGTTGAATGGAAAAAGTTGAAAGTGCAAATTCTGTTGAGAATTTCTATCTTGAAAAATAGGTGGGTTGTATGATTGTGGTTTAATGAATTTAAGTTTCTTTAACATGGTGAAAATTTAGTGGTGAAGAAGTAAAAGTTGGTGTTTGAATGTGCCTTGGCTATGTTGTATTCCTTATTTTAGCTACATGTTTGCAATGCAATGATATGATCCAACTCTTTAACCAGCTGCATATCTTTAGAAAACTGCGGTTCGTGATTTACTTTCTATGAGTCTCTTTTAATGTCTTATGTTTTGTTGATGAGAAACTGTTTTGTTTGAATATTTAGGACCAAGGGAACTGACTGGAGCTGTTGATCTTATAAGTCACTATAAGTTGTTGCCACATCATGATTTTTTCTGCAAGCGGTCGCTTCCTTTGTCAATTTCAGACACTCATTATATACACAATGTGGTGGGTGACACAGAAATCAGAAAAGGAGAAGGAATGCAACTGGATCAGCTTATTCAGAATAACTTCAGAGACACTAATGCAAGGATACAGCCTTTTGACCTGGATGTGCTCGGAGAGGCCTTCCAACTGAGGGAAACTTCTCCTGTTGAGTTGCCTCCTGTAAGAAATAATTCCTTAAGGTTTAGTTTTATTTCTCTTGCTTTAATATGTTTCTTGCATAGTGTGGCACTCCTTTGCTCTTGCTTATATCGTGCTAGTTTTATAATTAATATGCCATGAAATGAATTTCTTTTGTTTATAACTTTATTTGTGATATATCATTTCTTTCTCCTACTTTAGTCAGAAAAAGGGGTGCCTACCATTTCTGGAAAATTGAAAAGTGAGTCCAACGACAAGGAGAGGAAGCATAAAAAGCACAAAGACAGAGATAAGGAGAAGGATAGAGAGCACAAGAAGCACAAGCATCGTCGCAAAGATCGAAGTAAGGATAAAGACAAGGATAAAAAGAAGGACAGAAGTGGGCATCATGATTCAAGTGCGGATCAGTCAAAGAAACACCATGAAAAGGTTAGGAAACTGCCACTTCCTTGGATCCAGATCTTACTATTTACAATGTTAAAATAACTTGTGAAAAATGTAAGAATATTTGAAGTCCTCGTAGATTAAGGGAAACAATGAGACTGTTAATTGGCTTTGTTATGGTGTCCTTTTTTAATCACTTACATGTATGGATAGATGGTAAACAAGTCAACTTTTAAAAAATGATATCTCATTTAGTTTTTGAATGATGTATGTCCGTGTACGGTGTACTAGTGAAATAAACTAGTTTTACTAATGGCAAAGAGTAAATTGTAGTTTTGATCCTAGTTCATTTCAAGAATAGTCCTTGGTTTGGAGTCTTGTATCTAATGGATTTCATGCTTTGGTTATTCTTTGAATATGAAGAAATCTTTCAATAGAAATTTTCATTATAAATCTTCTTACTTCCATATAATTTCAGAAAAGGAAGCATGATGGTGATGAAGATCTTAATGACATTCAGAGGCAAAAAAAAAGTAAGGTAATGTTGATCAATCCAAACACTTTTAAGCAATTTTTGTTATGACACTCGTTCCCTATTGCTTATGTGAGTTGCTTGATATTACATACAGTCAATTCTGTACCCTTGTAGTGAAGCCCTCTATTTAATGCTCATTTTATTGCAGCAGCACAAGAGCTCAAAAATTGATGAAATGGGTGCAATAAAGGTAGCAGGCTGAAGGGGTGGCACATTGTAGTTAATTTGTTGTTCAAATGGTCATTGTTCAGAGTTTGGAGGAGTTTTCCATTAATCGTTGTCAAATCTTTCAAGGTAACGCCAAAACCTCACTAATACGGTTGATTCTATTATTCTTTCTATATGCCTTCACCCCCACCCACTCTATTTACCTTTTGTTATACCCCTGGCAATATTTTGATGGTCTTTTGGCAGCAAAATTTTCTTTCTTTGAATTGGATTCATTACTTCTTTGTCACTGTTATTTAGTTATCATCTAGAAGTTTGACTCCATCTTGAATGATTTCTGTGCTATTCTTGCAGAGTAGCTTCTGAACTGACTAAAGAATGTCAAGAAGGGGAATTCACAAGGGGAAGAATGTATGTGTGCAAGGTAAAAATGACTGAATATGAACTCTTTGTATCATAACAATGGTCTATTGTAGGTGCTGGTAACATGAACATGGAAAACTTCTTTATCTTTTTTATCCTCAGTTTTATGGCACGTTGGATATCTCAGCTTTTGCACATTATTGTGACCTCACCACCTACCCATCCCTTTTTCCTTTTAGAAGTCAAAAGCTTAGATTAGATTTGTGATCAATTTCAATTTGGTTTTTTGATACTTTGAATTGTAGGAAGAATGGGCTAGGAGTGAGAATGTCTTTGTTGATTCCTTTCTTCCTCCCTTTGTCATTGCAAAGCCTAACTTGTCCTCGTTTCTCAAATTGGTTGTAAGGGTCTGGGTTATTATTTATTTATTTATTTTTGGTCCCTGACATAAAAAGGTGAATTCCCAATTTTATACAGCAGGCATTCTTTGTAAATACTGAAGAGAAAATGGATTATATTTTATTGAGGGAATCATGTTTTTAAGATGAATATAAATCAGGGAATCTTTATTAGCATTTTGAGATGTAAAATGATTTGATTACTGTTGCAGTCTTTAGTAATGAAATAATGCAGCCTCAATTTGGGATGTGAATGTTAATGTTTATCAAATGAGGGCATATCTCACAGTGTTGGTGGATGATTTGTTCTGTCTTGATCAGAGTAAGTACTTGGTGTTTGTTAAGATGGACAATTGCTTATAAAGAGAACCACTTTAGAGGCTAGATTACCGTAGTCAGTAACCTCTGCAAATTCATCAGATCCTGTGGCAAGAAGCTTTAATTCGTTAAAAATTGTACGAGTGAGTTGCTTGTCTCCTGTAATGCTGCGAGTCTTGGAAGTCTGGTTGCTTGCTGAGTTGGAATTTAATGCTTGGCAATAAAAGTACTATGCTATCTTTTCAATATCATATGGTTATGGGCTCATCTACAAACGGCCCAGGAAATTAATTTTCCCATATCTTTGGACTACGATCACCTTCGCCAAAATATGCCACTGGGTAATTAATTGCTTCACAAATGGTAATGTGGCAATGGATGGAATGGATATTATGACAATTTAAATCAATACGTAGGGGAGTGCATGCGCAATACAGGTGAATGTAGTTATGACCATCTCTCCCTCTATCCCTTGGCCGAACATCATGCAAAACATGGCACCCAGAGTCAACCGTTGTGGTCCACTTTCTTGGCAAAATTCATTCCACCGTATTTGAATTTTTGGGGATGAGTGTGCTTTCTCTTCACGTAGTGATCTTGAGCTGTAAAGATTGAATCACAAAAGTAAAGTTAATGAAGGAGCTCTACTAGTGCTAGATCAAAAATTATACAGTGAACCGAATGTAAATTAGGATACAAATTAAATGGCCTTGTGTTTGATACTTAAAACCAAATCTTTTTGGAGGTACATTGAAAACATACCTCGCACATGGAAAGTTCTATTTGAATGTCTAAATATTTAATGTGTGTTGTGCTTGTTATCTAGGATGCAAACCATTTGATGTAGCTCTATTTAATGCAATTATGTACTGACAAGAACCAAAAAAAGAGAGATTTGGAATCAATAACATATTGTTCGTTTTATTTCATTTTATAAACAATTCTAGTTGTTTCCCATGTGAGCTATATGAAAAATTGAAACCTTTATGATTGGAATATATTTAATGAGGAATAAACGGTCAAAAAAAAAAACATCGTCGTCGCCGTCATCGATTGGGACATACGTAACAACTTTTTTTTCCATACACCGGATTTAGATTGCCCATAATTCTATTTACTTTGTAATAATTAAAGATTCACTTGATTATACATCGTGTCATTTGATTTCTAAAGAAGAAAAATAGCAACGCCCAATAACTATAAGTTTACCCCCCCCCACTTCGTTTTTTGGGATATTCTTTTGCTTTGTAATTGCTCCTTTATTCCCCTTTTTGTGTTTTGTTTTTTGATTTTTTTGCATTTCTTGCCTTCTTTTCCTTTTTCCTTTCTATCTTCTTTTCCATAGGGTATCCTATAAAGTTTGCTTCTTTAAAGCACAAGGCTTTGCTATGGCAAAATTATAATGCTGACTCAAGACTCAAGAGGGTAAAATTCACAACTCAGAAATAGATTCCAAGCGGGCATTTTTGCTACATCATTACTTGGAGCTAGTATTCGACAGTTGATTTTGAAATATGTTGTTCTGATGTGTTTTTGCAACACATCAAAGGGCGCATGGGTCCCAATTTAGGTAGCAAAGTTGGATGAATATGTTGTGGTGTGATATCAGAAGGGTTGGTTTGAAAATGTACTTGGACATTATCTTAATATATATATATATATATATTTAGCGATAATATAAAAAGAAAAATTGGTTAGGTAACATTGGTCAAATGAAACCCAAATATTTAGGGTTTAGTGAACCAATAAAGCTAGACAAAATTTTTTAAAAAAAAGGAAAGAAAAAAATTTGGCTTGAAAAGTTTTGGTGTTTTCTGTAAGTTCAATAAGAGGGAGGAAAGAAAGTCGCAAAGATTTGACAATGAATTGAGGAAAGCTAATTTGTGTGGGATCACCAAGTGGGTTTCATATAGGAAAAGGACATTCAAGAAAAAGCAAGCCAGATTTGGGATGCTTTTTGGCAAATACCATTGAATATTGAAAGCACTTGCACACAAGTGAAGGGACTGCGGGCGGACGGACGGATGGATGGATCACACTATGACACTCACTTGCCCCCTTTTTTCCTTTTAATTATTAATTTGGGGATAATCCTATTCTACCATGCTACTAATACTATACCAAACTTTACAATTTTTATTATATATTTTTTAAAAAAATTATATTAATATTAATATTTTTTAATTTTTTTTAAAATTTAAATAGATGATAATATATTATATAATTAAAAATATAATTTAAATTATTTATTATTAATTATATTACATTAAAAATTTTTTATTTTAATATTTATTATGAAATCCTTTTATCTCTTATGGCTCCGATCAAGTGAACAGAAAAGTACAATTTTGGTTGTTACAATGCCCTATTCACGGTCAGGTGTCGGTGAACTCTTACTCTTATTTCCTTGTTTTAAATTTTATTATTTATTTCAAGGACAAGATTAGAAATTAATTATACTTTGCTAGTAACAATTATAATAAACCTTTGTACAAGTTTAGAAGAAATAACGAATAGGTCCCTATATTTTATCAAAATGATAAATAATGATACAGCTTGAACGACTTGATACGCAAAATCTAATCAAATCTGTTGTTATCATTAATGAACTTCCTTAATTAACTATGCCCAAATGATAAAACAAAATCACATCATTAATGGAACCTTATACTTGTTAACAAATGGAATTCACCCCTTTTACAGTGTGAAATGGGGCTTATATTTTGAAATTTGGGCCCCTTTTTGGCTGACTGCATTGCATGCCTGCTGCAAATGTCGGTCTCCCTCAATGTAAACCCAAATTCTCGCTTCAAGTGTATGTGCCGTGCCTCTATGCCGTCAATATTAAATCTAAAAAGAGGTAAGTTGAGGACCTATTTGATATGAAAGGAAACTACTTGTTACTTTTTGTCAAAATGTGCAAACATTAGGCGACCTAAATGCTATTATTACAAAAAATATAAAGAAAATGAGGTTGAAATTTGACTTCCCAAAATCAGTTTACTAATATACTGATACAGTACTAACAATCAGTCTTAGCTGGATGCACCAGAGAAAGATGGCATCATGCATACTCTCACTCTCGCTCCAAATCCCACATTTTACCTCTTATTCTTTACCTTTTCCTTCACTTTCCTGAGAAAAAAAAAAATTTGTAGAAAAAAGAACAGAAAAGAACAATCCCCACAACTCACACACACCATTGCTGCATTTCTTTCTTTCTTCTCTTCTCTCTGTGTTTTCTAACCCAAACCTGTTAATCACAATGCAAAGCTGCTGCTGCTGCTGCTTCTCCATCTTCTTGTTCTTGATCTTGTCGTCTGCGGCCTTTCCTTTATATTCTGCCTCCATTTCCAACCGTCGGATTCTCCATCAGCCATTCTTTCCACTTGATTCTATACCTCCTTCTCAACCTCCGTCTCCTCCTCCGCCGTCTCCTCCGATTCCTAAATTCCCACTTTCTACTTCCTCTTCTACCTCTAACCAATCCCCCTTTTTCCCTTCCTACCCTGCATCTCCTCCTCCTCCTGCTCCCTCCAATTTCGCTTCCTTCCCTGCCAACATTTCCTCACTCATCCTCCCTCGTTCCCCCGAACAACCCAAACGCAGTTCCCAAAAAGTCCTCATCCTCGCATTGGCCTCCGTTTTCTCTGCTCTCTTTGTCGGGGGCTTTTTAGTCTTTTTCTACTGCCGCAAACGGAGACAAAAAAGACGGAACTTTTCTGACGCCAAAAGTAACACTAACAGCGACACCGACACCAACACCAACAGTAATTATAACAGTAATCGAGTTTACCATCCAAATGCAGAGACGACGAGAAACAGCCAGAAGCTGAGAACCACTCATACTTCCTCTAGTTCGGAGTTTCTCTACTTGGGCACTTTGGTAGATTCTCGCGGCGGCATTAGCGATGCAACGGACTCCCACGTCAATTGCGTTTCTCCGGAACTCAAGCCGTTGCCGCCACTCGCTCAGCAGACTAGTTTTAGAGAGAATCACGGGAATGGTGACGTGGCATCGAGTGTGGCGGAGGAGGATGAAGTGTTTTACTCGCCGAGAGTTTCATTGGGTGGAAGTGGAACCGGATCCGGTTCGAGAAGAGATTTCGCGGCTGTGACGGCTGATGGAGAGAGTATTGGAGGAAAGAACAGTGAGTCGAGTAGTTGCTCGTGTTCGACCTCGAGTTCTCGGTCTTTATCGGCGAGTATTTCTTCACCAATAAGTCAGAGTCCGAGACAATCGGAGACGAAATTTCCGGAGATTTCTCAGGCGCATCCTCCGCAGTCTGTTTTTGCAATGTTTTCACCTTTGCAATCTACCCCAGATCGGAATATTCGATCACCTTCACTGTCTATTGCTTCTACATCACCAGATACAAGATTGTCACCGGCAAGATACAATATTTTGAATCGAAATGTGTTGTCTTCTGCTTCTACATCACCCGATATAATGATGCAGAAGAGCCAAAATGCATCGCCAAGAAAATCCACTGTTTCTTCATATTCTTCAGCTTCTACATCACCAGCTAGATTGTCGGAGAAGAACCCGGATGAATCTTTGAAAATGTTAAACGTTTTGGAGGAAAATGTGGGGCCTCCTGTTTCTTCATCCCCAGATGGAAGTATGGAGAGGAAGATAAATATGTCATCAAAATTATCCAATGCGTCTTCTTCGCTGTCTTCAGCTTGTACTTCACCGGATAGATTATCAAAGAGAAATCAAAACGGTTCTCCGAAGAGGATATCGAATGTTACAAATTCAGATGGGGAGTCTTCTTTATCATCTTCCCCAAGAAGAAGCTCAAATGCATCGCCAAGAATGTCAAATGTTTCTGCTCAAATTTCATCTCCAGTGAGAATTAACAATGCTTTGGAGCAGCATATTTTAGCCCCGCCCCCGCCACCCCCACCACCCCCGCCGCTTAGACAGAGAAGACAGTGGGAATTGCCTGAAGTTTCAACACCTGTTGGTCAACCAATCTCTAAGCCACCTGTTCTAATTCCACCTTCGAGGCCTTTTGTGATCCAAAATGTAGCAAAATTTTCTCCAGTTGAGTTGCCGCCGAGTTATAAAGCAGACGAGAGTGTTGAGGAGACTTCAAAACCAAAATTAAAACCTCTACATTGGGATAAAGTAAGAGCTAGCTCTGATCGTGAAATGGTCTGGGATCACCTTAGATCAAGCTCATTCAAGTAAGATACACCGATTGATATGATTTTCTATGTCGGGTTTTGATTGCTGAGTTATTTTCTTGGGTATATTAAATACGTTCTGAATAAGCTTGTTGAATATTTGCTTCATTGCAGATTGAATGAGGAGATGATCGAAACACTGTTTGTTGTAAATACTCCAAGTGCAAAACCCAACCAAACAACTCTGCGATCATTTCTTCCTTTCCCTAACCAAGAGAATAGAGTGCTTGACCCCAAAAAGTCGCAAAACATTGCAATTTTGCTGAGGGCACTTAACGTCACCGTAGAGGAAGTTTGCGAAGCCCTTTTAGAAGGTATAGTGAAGTATTAGTATGACCCTTTTCCTTTAATTCCTAAAATATACATTTGTGTTATTATTCTTGACTGATATATCTGGATTTTACATATAAGAAGTTGGTTCTTTAATTATCTGGAATTTGTATTCTATAAGATTTAGTTTATATCTGCTAGCATTGTCATGATGAAATTAAGGAAATGTAAAGGTAGCTTAAGTTGCTGTTATTGCTCTATTACAACTTCTTGCTCTATTTTAGTGGTCACACCTGCACTTTATAGATTTGTAGCTTAACCCATTTTTGTGTTTGTTGCATTAGAAGATAAGTGGGTCTTATTGCTGAATGCAAATTCCAAGAATCAATTCAATCTTCATAAATTCATCTTTCAGTGAAATCACATGGAGTCTTGAATGTCTTTGTCAATAAAGACTTCCATCAGCAGCTTGCTTATTTCCCTTTGTCTTGACTTATTGAGGTTGCAACTAAAGTGATATCTATTTGAATACAGGTAATGCTGAGACACTTGGAACTGAACTTCTTGAAAGTTTATTGAAGATGGCTCCCACCAAAGAAGAAGAACGTAAATTGAAAGAGTACAAAGACAATTCACCAATCAAGCTTGGTTCCGCTGAGAAGTTTTTGAAGGCAGTGCTTGATGTACCTTTTGCATTTAAAAGGGTGGACGCATTGCTTTATGTAACCAACTTTGATTCTGAGGTTGAATACCTCAAAAAGTCCTTTGAAACTCTGGAGGTAAGTCAAGTTATTTCATCTGTTGCTGAGCTCGATTGAGATAACTTTTGAATTGGACTAGGTTCTCATTTTAAATTTTAGATGACTGTCTGCTAATGTCTGAATTGAGCCTCTTTCTTTCTCACTCTATAAGTGAGCATACATGTTACTTTTCTATCAAAGTATTCTTGCCATTTCCAAATGGAATCAGAATGTAATTCAACAAGCAGTTAGTGCTTGTGAGAATTGTTATTTTCCAATTGGGTCACTTGCAGAGTCTCATGGTTTTTTTTCCTCTCTTCAGGCTGCCTGTGAAGAATTGAGAAATAGTAGGATGTTTTTGAAACTTCTAGAGGCTGTTCTCAAGACTGGGAACCGCATGAATGTTGGGACAAATCGTGGTGATGCGCATGCGTTTAAGCTTGACACCCTCCTCAAACTTGCTGACATCAAGGGTGCAGATGGAAAGACCACACTCTTACATTTTGTTGTACAGGAAATCATAAGAACTGAAGGTGCACATTTGTCAAGTGGCAACCAAAATTCTAACTCCACTTTGCTTGATGATATAAAGTGCAGGAAGCTTGGTTTGCAAGTTGTTTCTGGCCTCAGTTCGGATCTCACCAACGTGAAGAAAGCTGCTGCCATGGATTCTGATGTACTTAGCAGTGATGTTTCCAAGCTTTCTAGAGACCTTGGAAACATTGGTGAGGTTGTGCTATTAATTGAAACCCTGGGGTCGGACGAAAACAGCAAGAAATTTTCAGGCTCAATGAACAGGTTTACGAGAGTGGCAGAGGAGGAGATTTTAAGGATTCAAGCCCAAGAAAGTGTTGCTCTCTCTTTAGTAAAGGAGATAACAGAATACTTCCATGGGGACTCAGCAAGGGAAGAAGCTCATCCATTCAGAATCTTCATGGTTGTCAGAGACTTTCTCACAGTTCTTGATCGGGTCTGCAAAGAAGTTGGTATGATAAATGAGCGAACAATAGTTAGTACTGCACATAAATTTCCAGTTCCAGTGAATCCAACGCTGCCACAAGTTTTTACTGAAGTGCAAGGAAGGCGGCAGTATAGTTCTGAAGAAGATGAGAGCACACCTCCTTAGAATTTTATAGTCTGTACCAGGAAACGCTGCCGAAAATTGGTGGTAGTGCCAGTTGGTTGGAGCTTGTAAGATGCTTGCTAGGTTTATGTAATTTATTTTGTTTACTTTTTTTTTTTTATTTGTACTTGTGTAAATACATGTAAAAGATTTTGGAACGGTTGCGTCTTATAGATAAAACATACAGAGGAGCTTTTCTTTGGGAAGAGGCAGTCTATGAATTAGTTGTATGCCTTGTTATATGGCAGAAGCGTATCATCATAAACAAACACAACCAATATCTTCTCAATTGGCTTATTAAGCAAGTACTAACTTATCCGGTCTTTCCAGCATATAACAGCAGTTACTTTGTTTCAGAGCTGTAATGAATAATTTTTATTGCATACAAACGTCTTAACCAGTTTTAGAAGCTTCACTTTCCATTGGCAGTGATGATTATGTGTCTTTTGCTGCCCGCAAGGCCTCAGCATCCATGCGCTCGAGAATACGACGTGCTTCTTCCTCGGTACCAGGAACCACATTCCGGATTCTAAATCCATTCGTTGTGGCCTTGGCCTCTGGGCGTACAGTGAAAGTGAAATAGAATGTATTTGATACCTGTTACAAATATTTGCAATAATAATATATAAGAGAAACTTTTGAGCATAGAAGCATTTCTAAGGAGTGAAAAAGTGGCTCTATTTGCCTTCAAAGGTGCAGGGTGCAGGGGCTTACCTCACTGGATCGGATTTCTGGCCTCGTAACATGAGCGACAACTTCAATATTAATTAGAGGCTGATCAGGATTCTCAAGTTCTGTGTACAGAACACAAGACTTGAACCGCAGAAAATCTCCAACATCAACCTGCTCAATATATATAGATTCCTAGGGTAAGATGAAGCAAAAAAATTGCAAGCACAAGGTTATACCATGCTTTTTGGAAGGTTAATGCCCATCTCAACATGGTATACAACAGTTCCAACAGACTTAGTGAAATATGAAAATATATTTTTTTGGTTCCATGAGATGCTTAAATAAAATAACATAACTATAAACCTAAAACGTAGCAGAATGATTAGTTGCTGTGATGAAATTGCAACTGCACCAGTTACAGATGAACTAGAATAATTGAAGAAAACCAAAAGAGAAATTCATGCTTTCAACTAGCATATGATAAAGTACTAAATCCAGTTAATCCATAACTGGGGTTATGCAAGTTCTTAGACTTCAATTGATCACCATTATGGTCAAGTTAATGCAGCTAGCTGAACTAAAATTTAGAAGGATGCAGGTACTCACAGGTCTCAAGAAATCAACATGGTCAACTTCCAGAAAGCATGGCACCAGTCCAGCAAAGGCATAGGCAGTTGAGAAAGCTAATTCAAATGCTCTGTGCATCAAGAACCCCCCAAAGATTCTACCATGGATGTTCCTTTGTTGCGGCTGACAAATCAAAGAGTTTTCAAGTCTGGTATCTCTCAGAAGAATGCTGTTTCTGTCTGCCAATGCTGGCATGTCACAGAAGATCCGTCCCTCTGCCAACAACGCTTCAAGTCTATTTACTTCACCATTCTCAAATTCCTTTCTATCTCCTCCTCTTTTCCTTTTCCTCAGTTTACTTCTAGCTTCAGCTTCTTCAAATAGAAACTTCTCACACTCAGTTTGCGGAGATAGCCTGTTCACAGGGGCAGCTTTTCCAGTCTCAGAGTCACGTGCGACAAATATGAAGTTGGCTGTCAGAACTACTGAGTCTGAAGCAATAGAGTTCTCTGCAAAGAAAAGATGATATTAAGTCTATGCTAGGGACCCCTTCACTATAGTTTCAAGACTAATGCTCTCCCCTTTTTTTAGCATAGTTAAATAACTTTAAAAGCAATCATGTCTACACAGAATTAATAAAAACATAAGCAAATTCAAATTGAGTTTCAATAAAGAAGGCTATTATATCTCCACAAACTAAACAAAGGAAAATTCTGGTGTTACATGTCTAGCTAAAACTTTCTAGTTCACTTTAGTTTGTTTCAGAAGAAGTACCTTTTCTAGATTGAATAACCTCAAGTTGAATTTCGATTGATGACCGGCCCACCCATATAACAGCACCGACTATTTTCAGATCAATGTCAACACTGATTGGCTTCTTCAGTACAATCTTGTCAACTGAAGCAGTAACCAGCAAGAGTGGCCTTGTCATGCTATCATCGTCAGAACAATGCTAATTCACCAACAAACAGAATTTCACTAAGGAAAGTCCATACATTGATGTTCAATTTGGATAATTTCACTAGAGGCAAGCACTTGATATTTAATGCATTATAGATGAATTTTCTTTCAAATTACATAACCTAGCACCTCACTTCATCATGGCCGAGCATTTGCATCAAAACCACGAAAAATCAAACACTAAACAAAGCTAATTCCCTGACAATCATATCCAAAATCAAAATCTATCAGCAGCATAGCAAATGAAACTTCAATTCAGCACCAAACTTTACTATGTCAACAAAATTCACAACTAACGAAATCAATCAGAATCCACTCCAAACACTCAAATTTCAAGCAATATCCACGAAACAAACTCCATGAAATCCTCAAAGACCCAAAATAAGAGAATTAAAAAAAAAAAAGGCAAAACAAAATGATATAAGTCCATAGGATACCTTAACAGATATAGTACCAGCCAAAGCATCGAGATCCTCAAGCAACTTTCCGATCCTGACCTCATTCCAAGGATCTCTATACTGCTCTCTCAAAATATAATCACTCGAAAAGTTATAAAAAATACTCGTCCTGCTTTGAGAAGGAGTTTTCGTGAGTAATTCAAGTTGTGGAGGTGCATCCTTTGGTGGGTCAAGCATTCTTTCAAAGATTTTAGACCTCGCTTCCCACAGAGCATTTGTGACAGGTGAATGATACATTCCTGGCCATAAACTTATTGGCTTTTTGTTGGCTGATGAGGAGTGTTTTGGGTCTCCATTGACCGCAGAAGAGTTGTCAAAAGGTGAAGCAAATGTTGAAACAACAGGAATAGTTGTTGGAGATGAGCAACTGAACTCCATATTTGACATGATTGTTGAAATGGGTTTGAGAGAATTATGGAGTCGAACCGATTGAAGATTAAAGAAAGGAGAGAACTTTTTGGATGATCTTGTTTTGTAGGTCTAAGGTTGCGTATGGCGTGAATTTGAGAAGAAACTGAAATGGAAGTGAGGATAGGAAATCGAATGATCCGGTATGGTAATGACGAAGTCATCATTTCACAATTGGATACTTTGCCTCGCTGGAAGGTTTTGTTCCACAACCACGGAGTTTCCTTGACATTTGACTCTTCCAAATTCAATATATATATAATGCTTTTGCAAAAACAGCGTCGTTTCATACTTTCTTTTTTTTTCCAGAAAACGGCATCGTTCCTTTTGTAATTTTTGGACCAATCTGAATTATTGATTACTATTATTTCAAGACATGCATCCCACTAATTCTGTCGTGTAAAAATTTGTGCACTTCATAATATAGACATAACTGGAACAGAAAGAGAAGAGAGAGATCAGCAACCTCCAATCTAAGCTCTGTGTGACGGGGAAGAATGGAGAATATTGAAAAGAGAGCTCAACGAATTGGTCTTACCCTATCCAGCACAAGGCCTTGTTTTAATTCTCTGAGCGCTTACAACACAAACGAATCGAAGTCACTTTCGCTACTACGTACTTCATCTCCAAATCTATACATTGAGAATCTTCCAGCTGTTCCATTGATTTTGAAACAATCTCCGATGGCCCGCGATGAACGAGGAACTACTCAGGCAGAGAGCATCCATGCTTGCTTGAATCGGTTTCCGGAGGTTGGTCCGCAAACTCTTGCTGATCATACCAAGAAAATGAATGGTTCAGATTGTGCTGTAGATTGTTTGGTGTATGATTCAATTTTCCCATGGGCTCTTGATGTTGCAAATAAATTTGGTTTGGTTGCAGCTGCGTTTCTCACCCAATCTTGTGCTGTTGACAGCATATATTACTGCTCAAACTTCCATTATAGGAAATGTAACTTTGCTGCCTGGTATTCCTCCACTTCGGCCTGTAGATCTGCCTTCTTTCGTTTATAATTTTGGGGGCTGCCTTTGACATGGCAGTGACAAATCATTTCGTTGATATTGACAAAGCTGATTGAATTCTTTGCAATTCGTTTTATGAGTTGGAGGAAGAGGTAAGCGAATAAGTTTGAACTTTCTATACTGCCCGACAAGGCTTTTTTAAGGAAATGAATATTAAACCACCAAAATGTGTACTGGAGTTCCTTCCTGCTTGCTGAATGACTGAAGAAACTCCGGTCAATAAAAGGGTCAGTTGTTTATGTTTCATTTGGGAGTCTTGCGGTACAGGAAGCAGAGGAAATGGAAGAATTGGCTTGGGGTCTGAACATGGAAGTATAAAAATATTTTAAAAAACTTTACAAGGTATTTTCAAACCTTTAGCTAAGGTACGTTCGTATCAAGTATTTTAAAAAAAATTATTCTATGGATGAATTGCCTATCTGTGTGGATTACAACAAAACCTAGAAGAAATCATCATTCAAATGAGTGATACATGTATGTATTTGATCTCCCAGGGCTAGGGCTTGAGATTGTGAATGAAGAATCCCAGTTTCTCTCATCATTAGAAGGAAACTTTCAGCTCAGCAAGATAAATGTAATTTGAAAAGGGTGTTCCTTTCAAGAATGAGAAAAATAAATGTGAAATCTGATTTCTTGCTTTTGCACTTTGCTACTGGCAAATGTAGACAAGAGTGGAACACTACACCGTCAATTTTGTAGGTATGATATCACACACTCATCACTATGAGGTCATATATAAATATATATATATGCACTTGGCCATGTTAAATGACGTGAAATAACACAACCATTACAACCAAAAACATAAAAGTTTAAATCTTATCTTAAAATTCTAACACAAAAGTTCTAATTCTAACTTGGAAGCCTCTAACACAACTTAGGATCTTGGAAGTGTAATATTGAAGCTTAACTCTATGCATATAACATCCCCTTAAATATGGTTTGACGGTTCCACAAACAAGTAAACCAGCAATGTCATGTAAACCATGAACAAGAACAGGATCCAGCACAATACCATCAAACAAACCACCCTGTAAATAAAAAGAAAGATGTTATACAGATATATGCAGATTTACTAAACCAGAGACGCGGCCTAATAAATGCTAGAAACTATAAACTGATGCCACTTTAATAATTTATATGTCAAAGCAGTAACTCAAACATCAAAATTATATGTAACGTTAACATTTATTTAAACAGCTGACAATAGACACATATAAATAACAGCAACATACAACAATGTGTTTCTTACCTTTTCACTTATTCTCCACTTCTCGAGCAACAATAAGTTCTTCAAGATAATCAGAATCACCAGTGTCTGACGGCATCACAATATCGTCCTCAGTTGTAAAATTGTATCGCTCTCCAATAGCTCTTAGAAACTGGTATAATTCAAACATGGTAGGCCTCTCCTTGGCAGTTGGAATTACACAGTTACATGCAACTTTAAGGAACTGGAAAAGCTCATTATCAACACCCTTCCCGACCAAGGATTTATCAAAAGCATCATGGAGTTGACCAGTGCTTGACAGTTGTGTGATCCATTCAACCAGATTTCCCTTAAAGTTGTCAGGAGCTTTAACCACATTGGTAGGCTTCTCCCCAGTCACCAACTCAAGAAGCACAGTTCCAAAGCTGTAAACATCTCCCTTCGGTGTCGCTACAAGAGTTCTTGTGTACTCTGGAGCAACATAACCCAAATCCCCGAACTCACCATTCACAAAGGTACTTAAATGTGTATCAACAGGGTTCATGAGCCTAGCAAGGCCAAAATCAGATATTTTGGGCTCAAAATCTGCATCCAATAAGATGCATTTAGAGCTAATATTTCGGTGGATAATACGTGGATTGCAGTTGTGATGAAGCCAGGCAAATCCCCTGGCTGCCCCTATAGCTATTTTGAGCCTCAGGGGCCAGTTCATATCCTTGTGATCATCCTCTGTAGAGTGTAAATGATCATAAAGCGTACCATTTGGCATGTGCTTGTAAACTAAAAGCCTTTCCTTCTTAGCCATGCAAAATCCTAAAAGAGGAACTAAGTTACGATGTTTCACACTCCCCAAAGTGGCCATCTCAGAGACAAATTCTTTCTCAGAACGTTGAGAATCCTGTAACCTCTTAACCATAAGTGAAGTGCCATCTTCAAGCACTGCTTTGTACATTGTCCCAGTTCTTCCGGACCCAACAATATTGTTTTTGCTGAAGCTGTTAGTGGCCTTCATGAGATCACTTAATCTCATTTTAGTAATTGACTTCTCAAACATGGAAACCTGGTAATCAAATACTTTCTTAGTTTAACACAAATAGTTGATGAACAAATAAACAGAGAAAATGATAACATAAAAAATGGATTAATTGCACCATTCATTAAACAAAGTGGAGTACATTAGTAAGAGAAGTATAAATTAGCTTGCCTTAATGCCTTTGATTCCTGTCAAGCTCTTAGCCCATTTGTTTCCTTCAGGATCATCATCCTTCTTCTTCTTCACTGACATTCTACGGAAATGGAAGAACATACCTATACCCACAAACAATGCTGCAACAGTCACCCCGCCAATGGCTGCCCCAGCAATAACTCCAGTGTGAGGACGCTTTGAATTTGCCTGGCAAGGATCCAAAGGATGGCCGCAAAGTCCTGGATTATTTGCAACGTCGTCTAATTTAAGTGAAACGTTGCCAAAAGTAGGAATTGGCCCCGTCAAAAGATTATTAGCCACGCTAAATGCTTTCAATCGACCAAGCTGGCCTAGTTGTAAAGGAATTTGACCACTCAACCGGTTGTGGTCAAGTTTAAGGGTATTCAAGTAGGTACAATTTGCAAGATTTACTGGGATAGTTCCTGAAAAATTATTGGATGAGAGATCAAGAGATGTCAAGAATCCAACTAATTGAGAAATATTCTCTGGTAAGGGTCCAAAGAGCTTGTTACTTGAAAGATCTAACCCAGTCATGCTACTGCAATTTTTAATCCCCGGAGGAAACTGACCCTTGAGTCCCATATCGGAAAGGCGGAGATTCAAAACCTTATTCTCATCTGGGTGCCAACACTCAACTCCAGTAAATTTACAAATGAACCCTTCAGTATTATTGTTAAAGTTCCAAGAAGAACTCAAGACATTAAAAGGGTCCTCGAACGCAGCTTTAACACTTTTCAAGCAAGCAATATCTTGCTCAGTACCATAGCTAAGATTACAGCAAATTAATAACCAGAGAGAAATTCCAACAAGAAACTTGCTCTTCAGTTCCGCGTCTACAAAGAAACCCATCAAAATCTACAACCAACTACAGAAGATGATAAATCAATTTGATTTCTAGCTAGCACATGACAGACCTTCAATTATAAAACTCACAAAACCGTAGTCCTCCTATCTTCAAACCCTGGAACAAAATTTCCAAGAAACACAAAATAAAATCAAATTCGTGACTTTTTGGCAGCATACATAGAATTTCAACGGAGCAAGAATCCGACCGATAAAACTACCATTTTATAGAATAATAGCCAAAACAAACAAAGAAACACACAGAACGACTAACGCAGTTGACTTAAATCAACATAAACGTATATAATCAAAACTCCAAAATTAAAATGAACCAAAACAAAATAATAATAAAAAAATTAAGAACCGACCTGAACAAGATCGAAGAACAAACAACTGGGTTCACGAAACTACGAACAAGAATCGATCTTTCCGTGTAGAAATGAAAATCACACCGTCAATAACACTGTAACATGCCTTACCAATTCAGAAGGTTAAACAAAAGAAACCATAACTGAGCACGAGAAGCTGCAAAAGTGATAAGAAAATATCAAAAGAACAAAGGGTTAGTGTGGAAGGAAGCAAGAGAGGTTATCGGGTCAAACAAGGTGAAGCCATGATTTTTATTTTCCAAGCTCGGGCGACGACTAAGACTGCAATTGCGCGTAGACTCGAGTAATTTGCTTGACTTGCTTTCCTTTTTTTTAACAATATTTTTACTTTTTATGTTGGAAAAATAATTTTTGATTAAAATATAACTGGCTACCGTTATTGCCGTCTTAAAAGTGTTTTTAGAAAATATTTTATAAAAAAAACTAAAATATGATTGGTCAATATCCGTTTTAAATTTTATTTATTATTCCGGCCTTTTGTAATAGCCCACTTGCGTACATCATTGGTCCAGCCCAACGGGTTGGTGGGTCCCACGTACACCTGAATCCGATCCAAGCTCACTAAATGCATTGTGGCGAACCGGGCTGCACGAAGCCGGTCCAAGTCCGGACCAATGGATCCTGGTTGAAGTTGTAATTCTATTGTAAGGATTTTAAATTAATTATTGAAATTACCAAAACGTCCTCGAAGAGATTATTTAAAAATACAACATATTTTAATATTAAAATAGAATTATGAAACAAGAATTATTTTAACTATTTTAATAGTCTGTCGGAGGTGACGTGGCGTTAGTTCAAGAGCACCGAACAATTGGCTACTTCACACAAAACACAGTATGAAAGGCCAGCTCAGCATTCAGTAGTGAATAGCAAAAACAAGAGTGCCCGTAAAAAAGGGGAAAAAGGATGAAAGAGTGAGCTGGTGGCTGGCTGCTGTGAAACTTGTGAGTGATAATATAAGTGTCGTTGTCGCTTCTCGCGACTTTCCTCTCCCTCTCTCTCTTTCTTAGGGATTGCAGAGTTAGTCGGTAGCAGCCACACAAAACCAACCCCCAAAATTCGAAAACATGGATTGATATTTTCTGTTTCCAAGCAATTTCTCACTTTCGCCAAGTGTTTTTCACCTCATCAACCGGGTAAATTTCTTCTTTTAACTCCCTCTCTCGAGTTAATTCACTGCATGTTGAAATTTTATTTCTTTTCTATGTTTTCTTCAGATCGGATTTGTTTGTTTCCTTGGAAAAATCAGTTTCATTTTCCGGGAGCTTTGTCATTTTTCGCTCTGACAGCTGACATAATGTTGTGAGAAATTTGGAAAATGTGTTAATTAGGTTTTGTTTTGGCTGCTATAGATGGTTAATTTACTACTCCATTTGTTTGTTTGTTACTTCAATTTTTCTTTTCTGACGATCATTTGTGGTTCTGTGGCTTTGTTTAATTAGGGTTTTGGTGTTTCGTTGCTCTAGTTTCGGTGATCTCTTTCTCAGAATTGATTATTTGTTGAATTTGAGCTTTCTGAATTAGTGGTAAGGTTTTGTATTTTAATTTCCTTTTGGATTAGCTGATTGATGAATTCATTGAATTGTTGACCTGCCTATAATATGATTAAATCGGCTGTATTTAGCTTACATGTTTTAGACCGTTTAGGATTCTATTCTTACTCATGTAATTATACTGTAGAATGTATTTAAGGTTGTTGATTGCTGATTACAGTTTTGAAATGTATGTCTTTTGTTTAGGCTCAGTGAGGGTGGTTTGATGCTTGATACGGGCTTTAGTTTTGATAGAAGTCTCTTGAATATATTTGAGAAATTTAGGTTTTGATATAAATTGTGGGGCTGACTTGGAGCCTAGCCTACGGTAGAGAAATCTCAACTAAGGTGTACTTTGTACTGAGTGGATAGGTTTACATTCTACTTGAAGTTGAATTTGGTGCTTACTGGGACCTGTTTACTTCAGTTACGGGGGAATGTGATTATTTTTGGAGAACTCATATTGCAGAATATTGAAGTGTAAAGGAGTTATTCAGTTTCAGCTGGATGGTGGCTGATCTGCAGTTTGGCCCTAATAGATGGTCCTTGGAAGACTTCATAAAAAATCCATGACAATGTAGTACTAAAACCTTTTTTGTTTGGTTCTAACTTTTCTCTAATATATATGATGGTTAAAATTTTTTCATGTTTGTTTTGTCAATGGCTTTTTTGGAGGGTAGGGTAGGTTGTACTTTATCACAATCCTTTTTCATTGTTCTTTTGGCTGTTCCCTTCCAGCATTGCTGCCATGGAAGATACCCAATCAGTGGCTACACTCATAGACTCTACAACATGTAAGATTCAACAACTTCAGAAAGCATTTGCTGAACTTGAAAGTCACAGGGCCGTAACCCTTAATCTGAAATGGAAAGAGCTTGAAGAGCATTTCCATGGGCTTGAGAAGTCCTTAAAGAGAAGGTTTCATGAGCTGGAAGACCAAGAAAAGGAATTTGAAACCAAAACAAGAAAAGCCCAGGAAATGTTGCTGAAGAGGGAAGCTGCTGTTATGGCCAGGGAACATGCCTCATTGGAGAAGCTCCAAAAGAAGAGAGATGCTGCTGTCTTTGCCATTTCTACTGCTCTAGAGAAACAGAGAAAGGTATCATCTGCAGAGCCTGCTATGGTTAGCAATGTTGGGGAAAGCAGGAAGCTGACTGTTGAAGGCAAACTGACTGATTCCATGTTTGTGGAAAGCAACTTGGAAGGCGTTAAAAACTCCTCAGAGAATGAAACCATAGTGCTGAAGGCTTATCCCCAGTTATTTAAACTATGTGAAGAAATGAACTCAGAAGGCTTGCACAAATTTATATCAGATAATCGCAAGAACCTTGCTGTCCTAAAGGAAGAAATTCCACTTGCACTAAAGGCTGCTGCAGACCCAGCTCATTTGGTATTAGATTCTCTGGCAGGTTTTTACCACATGGAAGTGCCAAATGTGGATGGAAAGAAAGATTCAAGCTTATTGGGTCTCCGCAGAACCTGTATTATGTTGATGGAATGCCTTAGCATTTTGCTAGCGAACCTTGATCTGAATTCTCTTACTGCTGTTATCTCACAAGAGTTTAAGGAGCAAGCAAAGGCAATTGCTGAAGAGTGGAAACCAAAATTGGATGCTCTTGATGTGGATGATAGCAATGGGAACTCCTTGGAGGCTCATGCATTCCTGCAACTTCTGGCAACTTTTGGTATTGCTTCCGACTTTAATGAGGAAGAATTATCAAGGCTAATACCAATGGTCTCTCGTCGTCGCCAAACACCTGATTTATGTCGCTCCCTCGGGTTGTCAGAAAAAATGCCAGGTTTGTTCTTTCATCTGTGTGTGGAAGTTGGAACAATCGTAAATGATAATTTTTTGCTTTTAAGTTGCTTGCAACTTGTAGTCATTTTCTTTTAGGTTAAGTGTACCCTCCATATTTGTCCTTGATGACCTCTTGAAAAATTTGTATCTCCTTAAATTTGTTTTTTGCCAAGTTATACTACTGAGATTACTGAGCTTGGGTGGATGGTTCTAATGCAACATCATACATGTGTTTTGATAAAATCAAGTACATACATTCATATCTGTCATTTTTGGTTTTATTGCTTCTTTAGGTGTAATCGAAGTTCTGGTGAATAGTGGAAGGCAAATTGATGCAGTTAACCTGGCTTTTGCATTTGAGCTTACTGAGCAGTTCTCTCCTGTGCCTTTATTAAAATCCTACTTAAAGGAGGCGAAAAAAGGTTCTTCCCCGGTGAAGGCTGGAAATGTCTCTCCTCTTGAGGTGCACTCTTTGCTCTCAACAATTAACCAAAAGTTGCCAAATTGTCCAGATTTGTTCCATTAGAACATCTACGATTGTCCGTTAGAACTTTCTGTTGATACTGTTTGTCTATGAAACAATGTAAATGTTGTGGATGCATTTGATGAGTATTTAATAAACTTTCTTGTGTTCCAGAACGAGGTCAATGAGCGAGAGCTGGCTGCTCTTAGAGCTGTGATCAAATGCATTGAAGAGCATAATCTTGAGGAGCAGTATCTCATAGACCCACTCCAAAAACGTGTTCTCCAGCTAGAGAAGGCCAAGGCTGATAAGAAAAGGGCAACAGAAGTTGCAAAGCCGCAACCAAAGAGGCCCCGTGCCAATGGTGCAGGATACGGACCTCCTCGCATCACTAATGTTGCTGCTACTGAGAAGACATTCTATCCTAGAGTTGCAGATAGGTACCCACAGTATGTGTATGACAGACCATACGCTTACACCGGCCCTGCTGAAAACCATGGCCCGTCTCTTCTGGGTTCAGCTGCTTACAGCTTTTCTCCCAGTCATGGAAACTACTTTGGAAATGGCTATCAGTACCAGGCCCCTTATCTTCACTAATCGGTAAAAGATGGCAACAAGGGAAAAAAGTGACTGATCTTGCAGTTTTAACTGTTAGCCTTTAACCACTGAGTTCGCTGTTGCAGTGTATGAATGAATTTAGTATTTGAAGAAGACAAAATTCGTAAAAAAAAAAAAGAAAAAAAAAGAGCAACGTTAATTTTAGTATCTGTTGTAAAAGAAGATGCTTTGATCACCTAATATATGCACCTTGTTTCTGTATGTATAATCTTATCTCTCGTCTTTAACATATTATTTTTATGTGTTTACTTATTTTCTTGTCATTTGCTTCCGGAAGAACTCAAGCCGGATCAGAAATTGGACCAAGCAGGTTGCCATTCATTTACCGCGACTGCGGCATCGATTGACCGTCGGGTTGTGTCAAAATGTACGTAGATTGCGTGGGTGCTGAATTTTGTAAATTGGAGTGTCAGTGTAGAATATTTATTGCCGTGAGACACCGTCAGTGAACATGACCTGTTGTTATGCCTGTCGTCTGACCAAAATTCTCCAAGCGGGATGCCGTACGAAGACGACTTCGATTGCTACAATAGGTTTCATCTTCAACAACTTCGCCACGAAAAAGTTACATATACGTATAATTGGGAGCAAACAACAATTTTTAAATCTTATAATTTCCCTCCAAAACCGTCTTACGTTCAAAACTCGCCCATTTCAAAATTCAAACTCACCAGAGATACAAAAAGGCATAATGAGAATCGCCGAGATCTCATCGCCGGACATCCACCACCAATCTGACAACCACGGGCACCTCCTCTCTCAACTCGATTCTTTAATCCAACAAATCGAAAGCCATTCCCCTAACCATCCCCAATCGCTCACCTCCGATTTCCGGCAAGCCCTAACTCAACTGACTCAACTCGCTCCCTTCTCCAGTAACTCACTCAAACTTCACATCTGGAAACTTAGCTACCGTCTCTGGAACTCCTGCGTCGACCTCTCCAATGCCGCTTCCATTTCCCGCTCAACCTCAACTTTTCCCGCCGATGCTATCGCTTTCCTCCGACACGTGGCGGCCGACCTTCTCTTTCTCGCCGCTGACGTGGCTGGCGTCCCTTCTCCGGCTATTAAGTCCGCCTCCTTCTATTACAAGACTGGTGTAATCTGGCACGATCTGAAGAAATTCGATCTCGCTTCGACTTGTTTCGAAAAAGCCACGAAGATCGTGTCGAAGCTCGACATGAGCAAAGTCTCCGATTCGGGAGAGAGGAAATTGCTGTTTGATATCAATATCGGGAGATCTCGCACTGCCTGGGAAGTCCTTGACAGAAATCTGGCGATAACGTTACTCAACCGCGCGAAATGTCTTCTCTTCGGCTCAATTGAGCATTATAAATCGCTAGCGAATCAGTACTTGATGTTCTCCAGGAGCGACTTATCAAAAAACGAAAATAATTCGTTGAACGACGCGTTGAAGCTCATGAGCGAAGCATTAGATCTCTGCGAGAAGGGATTGGCTGAGGCAAGGACGCGAGAAGAAACAACGGAGCTCAAGGGACTAAAATCCAAAACGCTTCGTTTCATCTCGGCTGTTCATTTGCAAAAGGGAGAGTACGAGAGCGTCATCAAGTGCGTTAGGGTTTTAAGAGAAGGAAGTTTCAACTGCAATGGAGGTGATTCTGGGGACCACCACGCGAGTTTGCCCGTTTTAGCAATGAAGGCGTGGTTGGGTCTAGGGAGGTACAATGAAGCGGAGAAGGAACTCAGAGGCATGGCTGTAATTAAGGGGATTCCGGAGGGCATTTGGGTGTCGGCTGTCGAGGCTTACTTCCAGGCGGCAGGAACGGCGGGTGCGGAGACCGCAAAAGGCGTGTTTCTGGGACTGTTGGGACGGTGCCACGTCAGTGCCAAAGCAGCTGTCAGGGTGGCCCACAGGGTCATTGGAGATGACAGCGACGGTGTTAGCGAGGGAGCGGTTAAAGTGAGGGCCAAGGTGGTGGCCGAGTTAGTCTCCGATGAAAGAGTAGTGGCGCTTTTTGCCGGTGACGGAGTGGACAAGGAGAGGATCGCAATGCATGGAATTTTATGGAATTGGTAAGCGAAGTTAACAAGGTTTTTCCCCGCAACTCAGATAATTGATTATAATTATGCAGTTTAATGAATTTGGTTAGCGAATTTGACAAAATTTTCCCAACGAGTCCACCAAGTAGTTATAGTTGACGCAAGCAAATGAAGCTGGATTCATTCGGATTCTAATGCATGTTTGGTATAGAAAACGTATTTCTAATGAAGCATTTGATAACTATTTTCTTTGATTCTTACCTCTGGAGTAAGAACAATATTCTAAATGAATTGCTTCTTTCAAGGGAGTTTAAAAGTACATTTTACATAATGAATACCAAATTCTGACATATTAACAAGTGGAACAACATAACTGTTCCTACTGCCTCGTTAGTCATCACAAGAAAGACTCTCCTGATGGACTGGAAACAGTTTACCATAAGTTTTGGCGGATGATATTTGTTGGAAGAGATTATTTTGAGTTTGTCTATTTGTTCCTTGCAGTGCTTCGAGTATTTTTCGATCCAAAGACTATGAAGCAAGTGCAGAGATATTTGAGAAATCCATGCTTTATCTTCCATTTGACATGGAGAACAGACTCCTTCGAGCCAAGAGCTTTAGAGTTTTGTGTCTGTGCTACCTTGGTCTCTGTCAGCTTGATCGAGCTCAAGAATACATTACAGAAGCAGAAAAGGTATACTCAGTAACTGCCAAGTAGGATCTTTAATCATCTATAAACCATGATGTTCAGCTTACTAAGGCGTTAATGTTTCTGCAGCTTGAGCCCAATATAGTCTCTGCTTTCCTTAAGGTGCTCTCTCTCCCCCGCCTCTCTCAAACACTTTGTTCTTACATATTGGAACTAGAAATTATATCTCTCTTATAGGCTGGTGCTAAACTGGATTACGGTCACACACTATTCTCAATATCAATTTCTTTTGTTAATAGTTACAAAACAACTTGATGTTCTTTTATTTATTTTTGCAGTTTAAAATCTATCTGCAAAAGAACGACCATAAGGGTGCAATTAATCAGATCCTGGCAATGATGACATGCCTTGATTTCACTACAGACTTTCTGTCCCTTGCAGCCCATGAAGCTGTAGCTTGCCACGCTCTTTCTGTTGCTGTTGCCTCTCTATCCAGTCTCCTAAACTTCTACACTTCAGGAAAACCCATGCAGACAAAAGAAGTTGTGGTGCTTCGCACCTTAGTCATGATCTTGTCTCAAGACCCTGGGAACGAGTCAGAAGTCCTGAAATATATGAAACGAGTTCATGCACGAACATCTGAGCTTGGACCTGACTTTTTTTCCTGCACGGAGGAGGTTGGAAGACGAGAAAAAAATTGGTTTGCAGTGATGTCATGGAATTTTGGAACAAAATGTGGAAAGGAGAAGAATTATGAATTATGTGTGGAATTTCTGAGATTGGCTTCAGATTTTTTTGGTTATTTGGTTGATGGCCAAGTGGAAGAAAACAATATCATGGTTTGCAAATCACTAATACTGACTGTGTCTGCCATGATAGCTTCAGAGAATCAAAAGCAGGTTGCATTGCTGGACACTGAAATTAAACAAGCTGTTGAATTGTTAGACAGAGCAGGGAAGGTACGTGTTATTAGTCTGTTGTGTGGCATAAAATGATTAATTTTTTATTCCTTGAACATTGTAATGTGTCATTTCTAATATATTGAGCCCTGAAGTTCCTCTTTTGTTGAAGCTGTTTTCACATCTGTGTAACCTTTTGATCCATGGTTCAGATACTGACTTCATTGTCAACTGGAAACATGGACCCTGATCTCTTCTTCATGTACACCTTCAACGCCTACGACATACAAGGAAGACTCAACCATTCAGAATCTCAACAACTCCTTGTAAAAAGTTTTGCCTGCTCAAAGGCTTGCAAACCCGAAAACCTCCTCCAGATTGGTCTCGCTGCCTCACAGGGAGCAAGGTCGAATCTTCAAGCGGCTACCTTTGCTTTTAAAGAATGCCTCTCAGCTCTGCTTTCTTCCCCCTCACCGGACTACCAAAACGTAGCCTTAACTGTCCGGAAGCTAATTGCAGTAGCCAGCATTCATAGGGGTGACACAGATGATGATGCGGTTCACGATATGTATAAGCAAGCGTATCGAATTATGGTGGGATTGAAGGAAGGCGAGTACCCCTCAGAAGAGGGAAAATGGCTTGCAATGACTGCGTGGAATCGGGCAGCAGTGCCCGTGAAGCTGGGGCAGATTGATCTGGCAAAGAAGTGGATGAGTGTTGGACTAGAACTTGCTAGACAGGTTTCTGGAATGGAGACTTACAGGTCATGCATGGAGGATTTTATTTCTAGTTTCGTGGAGAAATGTCCCGAGCTCAGTACTGCCAAAAGCAGATCTTAAACTGGTAGTACGATTTGTAAATCTTACAGAAAGAATCTACAATAGAGCCACCATGTATAGAAAATGTGTATACATATACACAGTATACAGAATACTTACCCTCATAAGATTCTGTAAGGTGAAAATTTTGCTTTGTTTGGGCATTCATATGCTTGACGGGAAAATTTAAAGGTGAACAAATAATTAGTATTTGACCTGAAGCAATCCAGGCCCAACCCACCCGGCCTCATCTCCTTTTTACTTATTAGCCCAACCACTTCTTTCTTTATCCTCTCTCTCTCTCTCGCTGTTCTTCATGCTCATAATGGAGTCTCTTTCCATGCTCCTCTTATCATCTCCACCTCTCCAAAACCACTCTAAAACCCACAAATTTTCTTCCTGTAAACCCACTCATCTTGTTCCTGATTCTATATCCATTTCTGCTTTACCCAATTCTGCTTCCACCAAATCGAACCATCTTCCAATTCTCAAAACCTCTCCTTTTTTCCAAACTTTAGCTAAAACCCATCTATCATACACCATTTTTGACCTCTTTACTTCCCTTCCTTGCTTTGCTTCTGAAACTGCTGTCTCAACTGAGCCAGTTTCAGACAAAATAAACTTGGAATCAATCTTAATTTCCATCGATGAATTTTTCAACAGATACCCATTTTTTGTTGCTACGTGTACATTTATTTGGTTGGTTGTCATACCTTTGACCCAAGAATATCTAAGCAAATGCAAGTTCATCTCTGCAATTGATGCTTTTAATAAGCTCCGCAATGACCCGAATGCGCAGCTTTTGGATATTAGGAACAAGAAGACTCTGGTGTCTTTGGGGACGCCCAATTTGAAGTCTTTCAATAAGAGTGTGGTTCAAGTTGAGTTCACTGAAGAAGATGAAGATGGGTTTGTAAAGAATGTGTTGAGCAGCTTTGCTGACCCTGCAAATACCGTTGTCTGTATTATGGACAAGTAAGTTTTTAATACATACTTTTGATTTTGTAAACAGCTAATGCTTACTTCGCCAAATTCAGCCTTAGAGAGAGTTCTTGGTGATTTGAATTATATTTCATTAATCGTAATCTCTTTGTGTGTAAGGTAGTTTTGATGGCAATTCCTTTAAAGCGGCTGAGTTATTGTTCAAGAATGGCTTCAAAGAGGCTTATGCAATCGGTGGTGGGGTTAGAGGCAAGAAAGGGTGGCTGGTATTCGACTTCCCTTGTTCTTAATTCGTCCCTTGCGCTTTATTGCCGACTTCTTAGACCTCGGTTTTTGTCCATATAGTTCCTTTGCAATATGCATTTGTTGCTATTGTGGTACACATTCAGCTGTATTATGTTTCTAGACACTTTGTTTGTTAAGCCTTGTTAAAGATGCATCTTAAACGAGGGGAGGTTTTATTAGTTTATGTTTGATGGTTGCTTGGTTATGACAAACATTTGGATGCATTTAAGCCATTGTATACCTAGAGAAGCCTGTATTGGAGATAAAAAGAAAGTTGCTTTTGGCTCCCGAACATGTTGTGATGCACTGTATGAATGCGTGGGAGCAACCTGTAGGAAGATTTGGGATGCATTGACGACTGATAAATATACTGAGAATACTCTCCAAAATCAATTTGGCTGAAAAAGGCCTATATTCCAGCTAGTTGGGTTCAGATATCTCAGAAATTAGTACTAACACCAGTATAAAGTACGCAACCTTTATAAGACAAGCCAATTAGTTAAGCCCTCAACCTTTGGATACAGAGCACTAAAAAGCAATATAAGATAGGCATACTTTTTTTTTTTAATAGATGGAGATAATTGAATCTGACCCTCACCTTTATTCTTCTGCTCTCACATGCTTGAGTATTTCCAACAGTTTTTATCTCATTCATAGCAATTGATGAAATATAAATACATTCATATAGATTGCCTCACTGTTAATAATACAATGTATAAGCTTTACCAACCAGATAATGAAATCTGAACAGGGCTGTGTTAGTATTCTGTCAAAATGAAAGAGGATTTGGCTGGTAAGTTGAATATCTTTGATATGTCTGGTATAGATGTTGGGGGATCTAGACAGCTCTGTTATGGTTTCCCTTTCAGTTAAACTGAGAAAGGGCTAAATTTATAGATGTCATATTTAATTTGTTAAACTGTAGTAAACATCATACATGCTGCCACGTAAACTTTTTTAACTTGTATTCAACTCGTGTGGTGAACAAGATTAAAGAATATGTCTCTTGATTGCAAGTCTTAGAAGATATGATTTCCAGCTACTTATTCCATCTATGTTGTATTCAGTATTTGCTTAGTCATCGTCTGTGTCTTTTTCTTCCTCTCTTTCAGGGATCTCCCTTCTGATATCTGGCCCAGTGGCTGATTACATTTTGTTTTGCTGTTTGGCAGGCAATCCAAGAAACCCTTTTGCCACCTTCTGTACACATCTTACCCAAGAAGAAAAAGAAAAAGGCTAAAATTCCCCAACAGCAAGGGATCAATGGAGTTGATCAACAAACTGGAGATATCAGTGAGGGATCCTCATCCAAAAGTGTTCCTATTGTAAAAAGCCCAGTGGCAGATGACATGTAAACAAGTCTACAAATGTAAAATTGGTTCTGGATCATCTTCCATCCACCCTAATGTATGATAACCTTCTCTCTCTCTTCCTTCCTCTCTCTCTCTCTCTCTCTTGTGCATTTGTATGTGAGAGATATAAGCATCATAAGGCATTCTAAACAATATTCTAGGAGTCATGTTTAGATGGGTTTGTGGCTTTTATACACTTGCTGATGTATAGATGGAGTACAAGTTGAAGATGAACTTTATAGATTCATGATTCACAGGGCATCTTGATAATGATCTGGGAATTATGAACTTAACCCTATTGGTTAATCAAAATGAATTTCTCTCTGAGCTGCATATGATTTAAACATTCATACTGTCACAATCAAGGACACTAGAGCTGTAACAACAATATAATTACTACTAATCTTTTATTTTATTTCTGATACAGTAAGAACCCAGATATTAAACTGCCATCCTCTTCGAGCTTTTAAAGTGATGGCTCCGAGTAACCTGGTCTGAACCAGCCTCTCCCTTTCCCTCAAACAAGATCATCTTTGAGATGCAACTTGTGCTTGTGCATTGTACTCAATGAAATGATATAGTTTCTAATCTTGTTGTGTTAATGGGGCATTTAGTGTTACATAATGTAGAGAACATTGAGAACGACCATTCTTTTTTCCAATGTCAAAAACGTTGCTTCTGAATTTGGTCACATTTTAGAAAATCTGAAGATGCCATGTTGTAACTATCATATGCTGTTATTCATCATTTTTAAATATTCAAGAATCAAATCTGTGTATCCTTCAATATTATGCATGACCCACAATGGATTTTGTTTGAGTTGTATCACTCTTCAAAATCATGGTATTAATAATTGATCAAGATTCTCTTTTTATCTTTTTTCTCATTTAATTTAATAAAACGATAATGCATGACACATTTAATGATATGTAATTTAAATTTTTTAATTTATATCATAAATTTTAAAATTAATTTATAAATTTTAATAAAATATAATTTAAATTAATAATTATTAAATATATTATATATTATCATCTTGTTAAATCAGGACCCAAAAAAAAAACTCTAAAAAGATCCAATTTGATCAATTAGGCTTTCAAGGTTCAAAGCGGACGAGTTAATTAATTTGTTGGCCACACAATCTGACCAAAATGGTAACTATGGACCTTGATAACAATACGATAAATGCACTTTCTGTTTTTGCTAACCGTTTTGGCTAGAAAATATAAACCGGAGAAAGAGGGTGACTGCCAATTGGAAAGACGGGGTACCCCTTGAAGCTTATAATCGGCATTTCCTATCAGGAGGGGAATTCATTGGTGACCGTCCTTCCTTTAATGAAATAGATCGTAAAGTACAAGATTTCCGTCCTCGCTTCTTCCTTGGACGGGTATACCGCTTTCTAGAGTTGCAGGACCAAGAAAGGGCCTTCCTCGAGCATCGGTTGAAGTATTTCAGTTCGAGTGAAGTATCTGTTATCTTTCGTATCAAGTAGGGAGTGCTTTCTGCCAATTAAAGCATAATTTCGTACAATAAACACACAATAAATTATCCGAATAAATAAATTTATTATTATATAGCGTGTGCGATACGGGAAGCTAATTTGTTCAAAGACGAGACACAAGCGAACTCAGGACAGGGAACTGTGCAGTTGTTTAACGAGGTCAGAAAATTCTATTTAAACCTTAGATTCTCTTTAGTATTTGTACTTGCTTTTCCTTTATTATTGATATTAATTTTGGTCTCCCTTGTTCTGGGTTTAATTGCTTTTGCGTCTGCTTGTTTTATTAGACGACGGGGTGTTCTGTTCGATTCTGATTACCATGAATTTCTAATTGTTTTGACAAATTAAGATACTGGGCTGTTGAAATCGAAACTTATATAGTATTTAGGAGAGCAAAGTCAAGAATTTGAAGACCGAAGGTGGTGGAAATTGGAATACTTATTTCCATTAAATGAACAGAGTGACCGAATCTATGAATAATGCTATATTTTTTCAAGTTGAATATCCAGGTAGAGTAAGGGGGCGGAATCATGGATGTCTTTTCTTGGGATGGAACTCTCTCCTCAAGTGATTTTTCTCTTGCTGCTCGAACATTCGCTGAGAAATGGAAGAAACTCAATCCCAGTTTTCCTCCATGGTCATGGGTTGCTTGTAAAAAACAACCTTGGATTGCTTCTTGCGAGGTTTGGTTTAATTGATCTTCTTTGTCATTTCTCTGTTGTATTTAGGCTGTGCTCTGAATAGTTTTTGATGATTTCTGTTCTTTCTGTTGGTTGATTCTCCCTTTATGGTTTCAGGTGGAGGAATACTTGTCACTGGAAAACATTTTCCTTCTCAGGTTAAGTGAGGTCTGGCCTCGATGTTATGTTGCAGCATACTATGTGATTGCTGGGTGGGTGTTACAAAAAACATAACTATTTTGAACAGGAAGATCGTGGTGAAGAAAGTTGCCCAGCGGAAGAAGAAAGCCGTTGCTCTAAGGAAGGAGAGCCCATTGATACTGCCACTTTAGTGCGTATATAATTCCCTGTTTTACACAGCTAGGACCTGTTTTATTGCTAGTGGTTTATGGTTCTTATCTCCTTTTATCACGTTGGTTATATTTTTGTTCTATTTGAAAGGTCACGAGCTATGATTGTGAAGTACACTACTACGATTTTCATATAGTCTACAGTGCTTCATACAGGGTTCCAGTGCTATATTTCCGTGCATACTGCAGTGGTATGTTTGTCCCTACATGATTGAATTATAGCAGAGTAGAATCTTATAAGTTCACCATATGCTAAAAGTATATGACAATTTTCTTACTTGGTTACTTCTGCAACTGAATGAATATGGGGAAACAGATTTTTTTTTCTATTGCGTATTTTTGTTTATTGTTGTGTAATAAACTCTCACCCTTTAGTCTGATCTCACTAAAAGACATTACTTGCATCAATTTTGATTATTCAATTTAGAGAGAGAGATTCTGATGCTGCTTTTAGAGGATGTAGTTCATGGTTGAAGTTTGATTGTTCAGTTGTTTTGTTGTAGCTGTATGAATCATGTACTCCATTCTTTTGCATGCTGAAGATGGCTTAACTTGTAGAATTCAGTGATCTGATTTTCATTTTCCCTTGGCATGTGTTGCTTGTCTTATGCATAGGTGGACAACCTTTGGTGCTGGATGAAATTGAAAAGGATCTCCCTTCCTGTTCTGCTAAGGTTCTGTCAGAATCAAAATGGACGTTCATAACTCAGGAGGTTCACTCTATCTATTTGCAAATGTGACTGAAATACATGTGCTTGGTTTATTTGGGATATGAATTCGAAATCCCTGCAATTTTCCTTTTCCATCCATAAAATAGATGATCATTGATCTTTTTTTTTTTTATTTTAAAATTCCACTTTAAATTTAGATTCCTAAAAATTGAAGAGAGCATCAGTCCCAAGGAAGAACTTGTATTGTGGTTATTTGGCTGCTTTTATGTCTGTCTTCAAGGGTATATCTAGTGGCTAGTTTTCTGTAGAATCTATCATTTTTTCAGATCAGATCCCTGATTCTCAGGAACTTTACAGGCTTTTGGTAATGATTACAAGCATCATTTAGCTTATTGGAGGTTTTGCTCCTTAATTTGAAGCAAAACAGCAAGTAACACCTATAATGTAATCACGTTTCCTGCTTGAAATATGATTGTAGCATCTTTTTCTTTTTTTTTTTTTTTTTTTTTTGGTTTCTTTCTCAATGCACCGTTTTCATTCAACATGTTCGCATGCCTGCTGCTTGCTTTCTCTCTTCTTGGTCATCTGGTATATGCATTGCGGGTTTATACTCTGCCAATATTAACAGAGTTTGTGAATATTATTGATTGTAGGAGCATCCATACTTGAGCAGACCATGGTATAAATTACATCCATGTGGGACAAGCGAATGGATGAAGTTGCTTTTCCTTGGCGATACTGCTAATAAGACAAAGAGTGGGTTCGCAATTGAACAATATATGGTATCTTGGTTCTCTGTTGTCGGGCAGGTTGTTGGTCTTCGGATGCCTTTTGAAATGTTGAATGATAGCAATTAGTTGTAGTTGATGATTTGTTGCAACTATCTAGAACAATTGTAAACAAGGAGATAACAGATGGGAGATTGATCAATGGTAGCCAATTTAATAATGAAAGGATGCGATATTCAATTGTTTCCACTCCTACTCTGGCAGGTAAAAAAGGGCAGTTACTTGTATTTCACAATGGAAGCAATTTACAAGCATAAGATACTGCAAAAGTTTCTTCTGCGCAAATGCAAATGCAAATGCAAATTTCTCTCATATTCTATTGCTCTGCTTGTTTCTCAGCTGTCCGACTAAAGCATACAAGAAATTCTGTATTACCCTCTGCTCCTTTTAGAGGAGACTCAATCCACCCTTTACTCTGGTACCCAAAACTTTCTACCCCTTTTATGATCTTTTCAAGAACCTACAAAATAAATCAAATCAATAGGTTGGAAAAGAAACTACAACACAACCAGCGAAAAAGAGAAGAAAAGAATATAAGCTCCTCAGAACACAGTAAAACATATAAAGAGAAATTTTCTTACCTCCTTGTGGACTAAAGGATCCCTCACAATCCCACCACCTCCTACCTGCAACACAACGAAATATTGGACTCAAACACTAAATATGATATCAAACCAAGGTTTTGAATCCGAATTTAACAATTCTGTTGAATCCGCACAAAGAGAACCAAAGGGCATTCCACAGTCCTCAATTGTTCACTTCAAAATATTGCGCTACAAAGTCAGCTCATTGAAAATTGAACTAAAATTTCAGCAAAGCGCCACTAAGCCTTTTTATCTTTATAGGAAGTCAGATACAAGTTGAAAGATATATTCTATCAGATTCAATACAACTATTATTACTCTAAACTGGTGCATGAATGCAGGATCCATAGGATGTTGAGGAGAAGTGATGAAGGAGCAACTTTATAAAACCACCCTAAGAATGAGTAACGTTGTTGGGATATTTCCAGGAAAAAGGAAGCTGGTTAAATTTGTATAATCACACAGCCACTCTTAGGAGTGGGAAGTTGGTTCCTTGCCAACAATACTTTTCATACGCATTTTTTCCTTCAGAAACAACGCAAAATCCAACCGAAACAAGTGCTGAAACATAAATGTGAAAACATGAAAGAAAAGGAGTGAAATCTTTACTTGTGATCTGCGAGCTTCAAACTGAGGCTTGACCAGGGTAACCAAAGTTGATTCTTCCTTCATCAAGTTCACCACAGCGGGCATGACCTGCTTAAACAAATAAGGATCATAACATCTATAGCATAATGGCCAATAAGCAACCGGTTAACAAAAAGAGGAGATGCATTATGCAACAAGTATACCAATAGTGAATCCAAAAGATGTAGAATAGTATGCAAGTTCATAAGCATACAGATAGAACAATTTATTGCAATCTGAAAGCATACCGTGAGAATAGAAATGAATGAAAGGTCCAAAGTCACCAAATCAACTCTTTGAGGGAGCGTAGAAAGGTATCTTAAATTTGTCCGTTCTATTACAGAGACACGTTCATCTTGACGAATTTTGTAGGCTACCTATTAAAGAAATCAACAAATCCATGATCAATCAATATCTATTACAGACTCAAGAATGAAGAGTAGGAGATGAATTTTGTAAAAGATTTATTATTTTTATTTTGTTTTATTCTTTTTCCAAGTAAACAAAGGAAAGATGTTGCTTTGAAAGAAAAAAAGAAGTAAGAAGAAAAGAATTAGTACACTTTTCTTTTACAGGACTGGAAAAAGAAAGTTGCTGTTTGTGCTCGGTTCAAATCCAACATGGATTAATTCTGAAGAAATAAATCCTTTTTACCTGTCCATAACCTACATCAACCCCATAAACAAATGATGCACCATACTGAAGCAGACAGTCAGTAAACCCACCAGTGGACAACCCTGAATCAAGAGCTACTTTGCCAGCTACATCAACACCCAACTGTTCAATGGCAGCTTCTAACTTATGTCCTGCTCTGGACAAATGAACCAGAAGAGTAAAAGTCAGAATATACATTTCTCCATTCAGTATGAAACTGAAATTTGATGTCCAAAATTGCAAGAGTGGTTGTTTTGGGGAGTAATCACCTACATACATATTTTGGCACTTCCGCAATTATTTCTACAAGAGCTTTATCTGATACCAGTGTTCCAGCTTTGCTCACCACCTTTCCATCTACGGACACTTTGCCTACACCATGGATGAGTTTGAGAGATATGTTCATCAAGTAATCAAAAAAACTAAATTTGACTGCAAATGTTATAATACTTCTCTTAACATGAAAGAAACTAAAGGAGTTTACAATGCAAGTCTCCTATCAGAAGATAACCAAGATTTACGTGTTAATTATGTGCATTCATATAATGACATGACATCTAAAGCTAAAGTAAACTGATGCAATGGAAGAATTTAGCTAACCTTGTAAGATCCAAGACTGTATGAAAGTTCGACTATATTGCTGAAACCTTTCAAGACATATCTCATCCAGCCTCCTTTTCCTTTCAAAATATCAACAACAGGACAAAATTTATCAAATATGCAAAGTAGGAAAACGAATTCTTTCTCTTCTTCTATTAAATTGCGTTTTCCTACCAATAAATAACTTTTCTAACCATTCATTTTTAATACTGGAAACTCATTAACGTTTTCCAGCGGTTTGATATCTTAACTACTTCGAGCCCCAGATATATAGGATAATGCTTGACTTATATGCAGTAGCAAGAAAGCATACTTATTGGGTATTTGAATCTTTTCCGACTTAGCAACAGAAAAGCTTCTAATGGGATTATTTCTCCGGCTTTTAAGCCATTTCCCTGCCACAAATTCCACAAAAAAAAAAAAAAAAAAGACTTTAGATCATAATCTTTCGTATCAAGAGAACAGAAGAGGGGAAAAAACTAAAGACTGCTACCGAGAAAAGTAGGAGTGCGGGACTTGGAATAGAAAAACAGGTTTGAAGTTGCCGTACTTGTTGGGTTAACACAGCAGCGAAAGATTATGGGGAGCTTCAGAGTTTGCAATGCCATCGGATTATTTCTTTCTCTGCAAGTGTTATACTTCAGAAGCTGAGAAAGGGATTTGTTAATGGCGTCGACTTCCCGCCGTTAAAGAGAGTTTCGCAATATGGTAGAGAATGTCACCACATCAGAGTGTAAAATTGCTGAATTTTGAAATTTAATCTGATTTTGCAAGTATTGACATGAGGAATGAGATTGAATGTGGAGGGAAATTAGGGTATTTGCTTCGGTTCGAGTACCATGTATGTAGCGATAAGGTTGTTTGTGTCTTTTCATCTCGAGAACTGTTGGTTGAGTCAATGCGCATCGTTTTGATGGTCTAGTAAAACGGCGTGTCGTCTTAGGTGAACTTCAAAAAGACGAACGAGCTTGAAATCAACTTCATTTGGTTTGATAGTGGAGATACTCGTTAGTACAGATAATAAAATGTAACAATGTAAGCCATATAAGCCATATTCAGTGTTGTGGATAAGGGATAAGGCTACATGCATTTTCCATCCAATGAAAAGTCTGCAAGTGTGACCCCTCCTTTTTCACAACCACAAATTTCCAAATGAAAGATGCTCTGAAATCTACTCAGCAAATCTAACTTATATCTCTTCCACTTACATATTTCTACCTTCATAGCTCTTGTAAACGGAAGTCTTTTACCAAAAACTTTCAGAAATGGCTTCTGTTTCTTCTCCAATGGCCAGCCAGCTGAAGAGTTGCTTTGCTTCTTCAGTTTCCCGAAGCCTGCTTACACCAAAGGGTGTCTCTGGATCTCCACTCAGAGTTTTTCCCTGCAAGAGAACCCCTCGTTTCACTGTCAAAGCTGTTCAGCCTGACAAGGTAATACGTTCACATATGTTTGATGTGATAAATACATTTAGAAATTCGCGTGTGCAAGCATTCATACTTTATAAATACAAATTTTGTACAAATCGGCTCTGATTTACACTATACCGTAGAAGAGAAGGAGTATAGATATGTTTGTTCAGAATTCAGACTGATTTGATGTCTGCTTTCTGCAGCCAACTTACCAAGTTATTCAACCAATCAATGGTGATCCCTTCATTGGAACTCTTGAGACTCCGGTTACATCAAGTCCGTTGATTGCATGGTATCTCTCAAACCTGCCAGCTTATCGGACGGCAGTCAGCCCACTTCTGAGAGGGGTTGAGGTTGGTTTGGCCCATGGATTTCTCCTGGTAGGCCCATTTGTTAAGGCAGGGCCATTGAGAAACACAGAATATGCAGCAGCTGCCGGATCTTTGGCAGCTGGAGGACTTGTTGTGATCCTCAGCATTTGCTTGACAATGTATGGAATTGCATCATTCAATGAAGGAGAACCTTCCATTGCTCCAAGTTTGACCTTGACTGGAAGGAAGAAGGAGCCTGATCAACTGCAAACTGCCGATGGATGGGCTAAATTCAGTGGAGGATTCTTCTTTGGTGGAATTTCTGGTGTCATTTGGGCATATTTCCTTCTCTATGTCCTTAACCTTCCTTACTACGTTAAATAGAGAATATCTGTTGTATCTGTTGGTTTTAATTCCTTTTGTATCTCAACTTTGTCACCCATTGTAAATCTACCTGTTTGGGGTATTTATTGCAAATGAAACTTTCTTCATCAATTACTGAAACTTGATTTTGGCTATGGCTACTTGATTAATTGTTGTTGGTGATCCTGGAATGTGGATAGAAAAGCTTTCAGAAATTGCTTTTAGATAATCTGCTTGTTCTAGATGTATTTAAATTCTTCAAATCGAGATGCCTCGGTAGAATCAAGCGAAGCTCATGCTTTTACAATGATGAAAGAAACAAACAATTTAAATTTGCTAAATTACGAGGAAAACTAGACATGATATAGAAATCAGTTTAAATACTTAAGCTAGCGAATTGAAGAATTCAACCGATAGCTACATTAACATTTAACCTCAAATCATATGAAACTTCTTAACATTTTCTGTAGCATGCAAGTATAATTAGAAGAGGATTATCATTTAGAGTTGCATAATGAAACTAGTTTAGATACCATGTTAAAGACAATGAACACACTATCTTAAGTTTGCCATGAACTTAAGCATCAGCAGAGACAAAACAGTTTAAAATAATATAAATGTGAGTGTTATTTGGTAAACAATAAGAGCCAGAGAATTCCTATCTCTTACACAACTTTGATTGGACCAACCTGTCCCTCTTGCAACCAAACCTTAGTTTTGTTATTAAACCCAACGGTTAACGGTCTCTTTGTATGTTTTTTTAGGACAGCACAAAGCTCTCTAGCTTCAATATATCATGGCTGCAATTCAAGCTAGAACTTTTTCATTTCACTCTCATCTGCAATATCTCCCCAACTCTCCTATTCCATCGGCTTCTTCATTTCTTTGTGGACCGCTCACAGCTTGCAGGAACCGTAGAAAATGCTTAAGAATCAGTTGCACGTCCAATGAAGACGTATGCTTATGCTTCCTTGTTGATCAATTGCATTAATCTTTTAAGTCATATAAACTGTTTACATATCGGTTGACTTCCCCAGGATTATCTGATAGATGCTCCTGTTTCTGTGGGAGATGGCTTTTCTTTCAGTGGAGGTACCTTGCAAATACTTTTCAACATTTTTCTTGGGAAGTTTTTAACTATAAAAGATTACGGTTATTTTGTACAGGAAAATATTCAGATGGGTCATCACGGTCTGATGTGTGGTTTAAGCAAGGGAAAATAGTAAGTTTTAAGGATCATGTTCAGTCGATAAATACTGAACTTTTTCTTTGATGTTTGTTGCTCAATTACACTGCCCAAACATATGATTTTGATTGTTTATTTATTTATTTTTACTTTAGGTGAAAGCACATCCTGTTTCTGGTTCTGGTGAAAAGGTAAAAGACCCAATTTTCGGACTGACTATGGGTTCTGCTTCTCAAGCCTCAGATGATGTTTTCAGGTAATTTGCAAGCATAATGTTCTACAGCCATTCATTAGATATGTTAGTTTTATAGTGCTTCTTTAATTGAATTGGATTATTTGCAGGGTTTACCGACTCTCTGTATATGATTTTGTGCAATAGATGGTTCTGCGTTGAAAGTGGAAGTGCTGATAATCATTCGGTTTTGCTGATTCATGGATTCCCTTCACAAGTGAGCATTCCATCATATGTATATTTTACCTTTTAGTCCATTTCCATGTTTGATCTAATTTACTATTGATGATTTAATGCTGTCTAATAGGCATATTCTTATCGTAAAGTCCTTCCTGTACTCGCTAAGAACTATCATGCCATTGCTTTTGATTGGCTAGGTAAGTGTTGCTTCATCTATCACATTTCACATGCCAACAGAATACAAGCTAACAAAGTAAGCTTTTTCCTTTTTGTTTTGTTCCTACAGGCTTTGGATTTTCAGAAAAGCCTCAACCCAGATATGGATTTGACTACACTTTGGATGGTAATGCTTGTATCAGGCTTGACGGTGGCAGATGAGAGTTAAAGATTAGTTCCTAGACTATAAAATACGGTCTGTCTTTAGTAAATTTTTGTTATGGCTTGCAGAATATGTTGCATCCTTGGAGTCTTTGGTTAACGAAATTGCCAGTGATAAGATCTCTCTTGTTGTCCAGGCATGTTTTCCTTCTGTGATTTTAGAAGTATGAATGTAACAGTTAATTTCATTAATTTGTTTTGGTAACATCAAACTGAAAGGTTCCAGTTTTTGATGTACCTCTCAGGGCTACTTTTCACCTGTTGTCGTTAGATATGCTAGCAATCACCAGGAGATGCTTAAGGATTTAGTTCTTCTCAATCCTCCTGTATGCATCCCCTGAATCTTGACCATAAATTTCTTTAATTTCTTCGATTTTACTATGCTTATGTTAAAATCATTTTCTATATACACAAATGACCAAGTTGTGATAATCCCCTCGAAATTGTTGCTATATAGCTCCAGAGGATGATAAAGGCTCTGTAATTGTCACTATTTTTCCTTGTCATTTGCAACTAATGGATGTTCTTTTTACTTGTTTACTTAAGCTAACAGAGAAGCATGCCAACCTTCCATCAACCTTGTCCATATTCAGCAACTTTTTGCTGGGTGAAATTTTTTCCCAGGTGGGCAGACCATATTATAACTTTACTCGAACAGATACACGTTTCTATATCAGTTTAATATGCCCCAAAGGTTTAGCACAATGGTTGACATGCTCAATAACGGTCTCCTGCCCCCAAACAGGATCCTCTAAGGGCAAGTGATAAAGCCTTGACGAGTTGCGGTCCTTATAAAATGAAAGAGGATGATGCAATGGTTTACAGAAGACCTTATCTCACTTCCGGTTCCTCAGGTTTTGCATTGAATGCCATTAGTAGAGCCATGAAGAAAGACCTAAATGTGAATATAATTTCTCCTTCTATTTGTGTCTTTTATTCACAGGTTTTCTATTTACTCAGTTAATCATTTTATGTTGCTAAAGGTCTTACTGTTAATTTTATCCTTATGGCTGCTTTATTTAACAGAAATATGTGGTGGAAATGAGGACAATACTCATGGATAAAAGTTGGAAAATTCAAACTACCGTATGCTGGGGACAGCGAGATCGTTGGTTGAACTATGAGGGAGTTGAAGATTTCTGCAAGGATTCAAACCATAAGCTAATTGAACTTCCAATGGTAATGGTTTTCTCTAATGCACTTAAACATATTGGAGAATTTAATTACTTATTCCCCTTTGAGGACTCTTCTTTGAAATGAAATGTTACCTTTGCAACGGGTAAATTGTTATCTTTTCAAACAAAGAAAGAAGGTGAAGCATGCAGTTAATTCTTTGTATTTTGCAGGCAGGGCATCATGTACAGGAGGATTGCGGTGAAGAACTCGGACAAATTATCACTGAAACTTTCAGCAAATGAAGATGAATTGGATGGATACCTCTATGTTTCCAAATAATTTAACTCTTCAGAAATTTGATCTATTATCTCTTTTCCGTTGTCATTTATTTGCAGTTAAGCTACAGTTATGATCCATTTTCATGCTTGTGTAACAATGAAGACATGTATGGTGTGAAACACATTGCGTATTACTGTCACTGAATTCATAACTATTTCAATATTTGATTGGATGCAAATTTTTTAATTTTTTTTTTAAAAAAGGGCTTTGTGCTACAGTCATTGGACTATAACAATGCTATGCATTCTCAAGAAAAACTAATATGAACTCTTAGAACGGTAAGCTTTGCTGACTTCTGCTGGCTTCTCTCCATTTTAAGAAATGCATTTTGGTGTTTGTTCTGCTTTTGTGATTGTCCAAATCAAGTCGATTTCCAAACGGTGACTATAAAGGCATTCCCTAGGAAGAAAGCTGCAGATAGCATAACAACTGTAAGGAGGGACATGAAGCCTCTTGTGGTTCATCTTTGAAGACATCTGAAATCTAGACGATCTTTTCTTTGAGCAATTTTCCGCTGAAGCTCAAATTTGACACTACATAAAAGATTACCTGCTTCATAGGAAAAACCAGCAAGCATAACTTTAAAATTCCATGATAATTCCTCTAGCTGAACTAAAACTTCAAAGGTCACATGATTCCCCGGAGGAACAACGCATCAAAACGAGACATATTAATACATAATACATAAAACAACCATACGGGGAAGCTTACAGAAGTCGACAAGTTCGACTTTAGCTGCATTGGTTCTGGAATTGCATAAAGGGAAGCAATAAGAGTGTTAAGAGAATACAAGGAGGAATGCGGAAGAACAAAGTGCTTTTATTACAACGAACCAGTACGTGCTCTCTGCTTGACTCTGACTTCTATTTGGCATTTGCGATTTTCACATGGGCTCTGAATTTTAGGTTTTCTGATTGTTTTTAATATGGGTATGTTTTTAATTCTCATTTTGAAGCACAGAAGCAAATTTCTAGTCCGTCTCGCGTTCTTTAACTCTCCGAAACGAACGGAACAGAATTCAAGTTCTTCTCGCCTTCTAATCTCTTAAATGGTGGTTACCAAAGTAATCACAATCAATAATTCTTCTCCATTTCTATTAATTTTCAAGAAATTGCTAAGTTTTCTTATCTTTACCAATCAGGTGATTGCGGTTTCTGATTAGGGCTGACTCTCGATTAACATATGTTTTTGATGGGGTACTCTCTTCCGAGTAGACCATCAAAGAAACGGCATTAAACACTTTTGTTTTAATTTTAATGGTGTTCAGGTTCTTGCCTGGTGAGATTATTTGTTTATTTTTGTCTTTATAGCTCCTCCAATAGATGGCGATTTTGATTTTTGTTTTTCAGACATTTAAGGTCTCAATTTCTTTGTGATTAATCGAGCTGGCCAGGTATTGTAGATGGTGATTACTTTCTCTTTATATTCTTGATTATAATATGCCGTCATTATATGCTGTAGTCAATAAAGAGTTGTTTCGTGGTAGTTGATGGTTGAAATTGCTACATGGCTTTTAGATCACGAACTTTCTGAACAAGTGACGGCATTTCTAGGTTTATTAAGATTCTTATTTTGCATGTGCTGCCGGAATAATGTTTGTTCTTCATTTATTTATTTGTTTTTTTTGTCTACATAGAGTAAGATACTAGCTATTCCATCAAACTGGATGCTGCGAGTCTTCAACTTCGCGTCCAGATGATCATTTTTTGCTATACATTTTCACTTCTATTAGAATCCTCTCTGTTGGATGAGTTTCTCTTTCATTTTGGCCAGTTAGTTATTCTAGCATAATGTTTTATTGCGCTATCAATTTTGTTTCTCAAGCTTAATGTGATTTTGTAGCAAGTACTCTCAGATGAATATTTATCCTTAATGAGCAGGTCGTTTGCCTACTTTTTCCAAGTACAATTTTGGATTGTTATTGCTCCTCAAGTTCTTTTTCCTTCTAATTTTGAGGGTTGGTGCTGTCAGGATTCCTTGGAATATCAGCATTACTGCTGGTGCATAAAAACTTGGTACCTAACCATGGTGCAAGAATATGAAATTTCATTTTGTTTTAGCATATATTTTAACACTTCAATATTGTCAACCTAGATGGTCTTTGGCAAGAACATATCTTTGCAGATTTGCCTTGATGCAATGTGGTATTTTCCGGTACCGAATCACCACAAATAATGAAGCTGCGGACAATCTTCACCTCCCTCTTTTAAGTTCAAGAGAATTGAAAGAGTTAACTTCTGTTTTCTTCATTACGATTTAGTTTTTATTACTAAACATGGTTCATTTGCTGCTATAGCAAGTATTAATATTTTATTTGTTTAGTGCTGCCAGAGGCTCTTTGCATGCCTCTTTGAATGCTGTGTGTCAGTTTTTTATTGCATCATGGTAGCTGGAAGCTATTTCAAATGTCAACAAATTGATGGTTGGAATGAGACTCAATTCAAACCTTCCAGCAGTTTATACTTGTTCCCTGGGGTAAACCCAACATGTTGGGCCATGGTTGACTTGGTTTTCCTCATAATTTGAAAGTAAACTTATGCTGCAGGTATGAGTGTTTGTTTACATTAGTTATTTTTAATTTTCTTGGTACCTGAAGGAAGCCTGCGAATAATAGTCAAATACCTTTACTTTTCTTCTGTCAAACTATAGAATAGATTTTTTTTTTTCTTCTGTCCCATCTTGAACGGTTGAAAACAGAGCATGGCTGTATTGCTTCTTGGAACTTTCTTTTCTTTTATAATGGTCTTAAATATATCCGAGTGACTGTTGCTCCCAATAACTCGTATTATATATGTACTAATTGTATTCAAGGTTCAGTTGAAGGGTGAATAACATGCATTACTTCGTTGGGCTGATGGAGTTCAAGGCAAAGGAGCAAGCCTATTTTTCATCTTTGATCTTGTTTATCCTTGTTTGTACATCGTATTCAGAACTGGAAGAAATTAAGAATAATAGTAGTTCAAGCACAGAAGTACATGTAGGCATCATCCTTGATATGCGATCACGGTGGGGAAAGGTCAGCCATAGCTGCATGTCCATGGCGATTTCTGATTTCTATGCTCTAAACATTCCCTACAAAACAAGGGTGGTTCTCCACACAATGGATTCTGAGGGAGATTCTCTTCGTGCTTTATCTGCAGGTAAGTTGTTTTGTGCTAAGTGTATGGGTTTGATTTAACACGGTTTTGACCCAATCATCGAGTACGTATAAAAGCATTACTTAAGTTTGGTTGTGTCAATTCATATGTTTAAAATAACATGAACACAATGCTTAGAACTGATACATTGTGTCTGTAAAAAAATACTAAAAATAGTCTCATCTAGTTATAAATTTAGTTTTCGATTGATACATCTAATCATGCAATTATGAGATTAAAGCATCTTATATTTTCAAGTGCAGTCTTGAATGTCATGCGAAATGTAGAATTGCTAGCGATCATTTGCGCAGAATTATCTACTGGGGCACAAATTTTGGCAGAGTTAGGATCCAGAACAAAAATTCCTATCATTTCTCTCTTTGCAGATGTCCCTTTGAACTCGTCCCGCCACTTGTATTCTATTCAAGTAGATCAAGATGCAGCTTCTCAAACCAAAGGCATTGCTAATGTTATGGCAACCTTCAGATGGAAGGAAGTCATTCTCATCTACGAGGTTAATACCTGGGGCAGAGATATATTTCCTTGCATGTTTGATTCCTTGCGAGAGAGTGGTATTCATATTGCTCAGAGGATTGCTATTCCGACCTCGTCTAGTGATGATGAAATCGTCGAAAAGCTGTCTGTGCTTATGACTTTACAAACAAAGGTATTTGCTGTGCATATGTCGCACTCTCTCGCATCTCACCTATTCTTAAAGGCTAATAAGTTGGGTATGTTGAGGAAAGGCTATGCTTGGATTGTAACCGAGAGAACTATTAATTTCTTGCACTCAATGGATTCATCTGTTGTTGAGTCCATGCAAGGGGTTTTGGGTTTTAAGCGTTTTATTCCAGAATCAACGGAGCTTCACAATTTTACTATAAGGTGGAGAAGGAAGATGTTCGTTGATAATCCAAATGCAGAGGCTACAGAATTAGATGTAGATGGGATTCTGGCATATGATACGGTTTGGGCTCTAGCAAAAGCAGCAGAAAAGCTGAAAACTGGAGATCCTGTAAATGAAGACCGTGGCACGCGACTGAACATACTGGACTTAGCCACTGTCCTATCTTCTCAAAATGGTAGGATATTTTATAAGGAGATACTAAAAAGCAGGTTCAAAGGTTTAAGTGGTGATTTTCAATTAATTAATGGGATACTAAATTCTGGGGCAATTGAAATCGTAAATGTACTGGGGAAAGTTGGCGCAAGAAGAGTAGGATATTTCACTCCAACAACGGGGATTACAAAAGAAGTGAATTCACTCGTTAATGAAATGGATTCTCCTTCACCCAATGACCTTGAAGCCATTATATGGCCGGGAGGATCTGCAGCCATTCCAGAAGGTAGTGGTAAGAAGTTAAGGATTGGTGTTCCGGTGAAGGATGGCTTCAGAGAATTAGTAAGTGTGGTTCGTGATCTTCAATCCAATGCCATAACTGTCAGTGGTTTCTGTATAGATGTATTCAAGACTGCGGTTGATTCATTAACATACGAAGTGGCTTACGAGTTTATTCCTTACGAGTTTATTCCCCTTGAGAATGCAAACAACGGAACGGCTGGATCTTATGATGAACTTGTCCATCAGGTTTTTCTCCAGGTATGTTTATATCAGCGAGTATCTTTACTTGGAAAACTCAAATAAAAGAGTATGGTGCAAACTTAGAATATTTCTTTCTTTTTTTTCTCGGTATTTATTATCAGCAAAGCTTTTAATGGTTAGTCCTAATGAAGATATGATAAGTAATCTCTAATTTACATGTAATCCAAAAACTAGAAATTTGATGCTGTCGTGGGAGATACAACGATCACTGCCAACAGGTCTTTGTACGTTGATTTCACATTGCCATACACCGACATGGGTGTTGGAATGATAGTGCCAACTGATCAGAACAATGATATGTGGATTTTCTTGAAGCCCTTTAAATCAGATCTTTGGCTAACATCTGCTGCTTTCTTTGTCTTGACCGGCATTGTTGTGTGGATTATTGAGCATCCTATTAACGATGAATTCCAAGGTTCTCGAGCACAGCAAATTGGGATCATGTTTTGGTATTCCTTCTCAACTCTTGTTTTTGCTCATAGTAAGTACCCCATTATGCTGTTACAATCTCCTCTGATTACTTTGATGTTCAAATAATAGGACGTATATCATTTTGAATTTCTTTAAATAGCTACATACAATGGTAAGAAGAACGGTAAGGAGTTTGATTTGCTTGGCTAACTACATGAATAGATTTTAATTACACTTATTGACGGAATATCTGTTTAATATTTCTGTTTTGCTATGGTTTATAATTATGATTTGACATCCTCAGGGGAAAAGCTATTGAGCAACTTGTCGAGGTTTATAGTGATCGTATGGGTGTTTGTCGTGCTTATATTGAGCTCAAGCTACACGGCAACTTTATCTTCTATGATGACAGCTCAACAGATTCAGCTGGCCAGCTCAAAAGAGAACTACATAGGGTATCAATTTGGCTCCATTGTAGCACCTATGAGCCACTTAAATTTCAATGATTATGGGGCTAATAAATACATATCAGTTGAAGATTATGCCGATGCTTTATCAAAGGGGAGTAAGAACGGTGGCGTTTCTGCTATAATCGATGAAATACCATACATCAAAATATTCCTTGCTAAATATTCTGCTCGTTACACCATGATTGGACCCACTTCAACAAGCAGTGGTTTTGGATTTGTCAGTATTCCTTCTTTCTGAAATCTAATTAGTTACTTTTAAAGTTTTACTGATATAATATGTGGATACAGTTATTTTTTTTTTCTAGACAGTAATTACGTTACGCATAGTTTTTTCCATTCATATGTCATGCGAGCAGGTTTTCCAGAAGGGTTCACCGTTGGTCCATGACATATCAAGGGCTATTGCAAAGCTAAGAGAAGAAGGGAAACTTAAAACGATGGAAGATGCATGGTTTAATAATGGTAGTTTATCAAATTTTACACAAGTGGATTCCGCAAGTGATCTTTCCAGACTGAGCCTCCGTCGCTTCCGTGGTTTATTTCTTATTACTGGGATCTCTTCTGCATCGGCTCTTGTCATATTCTTGATTCTTAAAATTGCCAAAAAAAAGGAAGATGCTGAAAGACTGGTGGAGTTTGTGAAGGATTACATTGTTAAAATTTGTAACAGGGTTAAAGAAATGAAACTAGTTTCAAATGCATAAGGGATGGTATAGTTGCTCTCCTCTTAGTCGAAGGTAGCAAATCAGTGTCGTAATCATATGACAACTTGGATGTATGTTGTATAATCGTCTGAAAATTTCTCAGAACTTTCTCATGCCAAGGTGAGATATATGTATATACCTTAAGCTTACGATTCCTAACATACTGCATATCAATTTGACTGTGATATTTTTGTTTTAAAACATATCGCTTAAAATATATTTAATAAATATATATTTTTATTTGATATTTAATAATTATTATTCATTTTCATTTCTGTCTATATTCAATAGCTTGCATGACAGGCGTGAGATTCTTACTTGAACATATCAATTTGAATCGGCTCTACTCAACTGGAGGGTTGGCAGCCCTGTTACTGTTAGTGGGAGGCTCCATTGTGTTTATTGTTCGTGCATGTAGATGGTCAAGAGCTTAATCAGAGGATCGGATCATAGTCATCGTTCTGTCACCGGCTCATTGTTTTTGTGTGGTAAGTGTGACAATCTTTTGCAAATTCATGGCAACAGCAATTCTATGTTTCTATTCTTCCTGGAAGTGCCCTTGTCTGGATTGTTCTATTCTGACAGTGCGGGATTTTTTAATTTACTGATGTAGAAATAAAAGAAATATTCATTAATTATCACTTGGATTGTGGGCTTGCCAAAAGGTCTAAAATGGGACGGGAGAGTCAACTCTGGCTTATATAGGTTTTCCGTTATCACTTAACGAAAATATTTCTCGGTCTATCAGCAGGTAGAGGTAGGGTAGATGGTGCTCTTTACAGCTGATTTTTTCATTGGTCTTTCGTTTTGAATGTTGCATTTTTAGTCAAAAAAGAAATTTAAAAAACTTGTTCGAGAGAACTCGAGTGAAGCTGATCTTTCTTATATTATGTTGGTCGTGAAAATTTCGTAGAACTTGTGTATGCCACATGAATTTTCATTCAAAAAAACCCATTCCAACTGTACACGCATGCATTGATAATGGGAAAGGCTCCCAGTTTTGACCAAGTAAATTTAACTAAGTCCATTATACAGAAAAAGGCATCTAACTTCAATTGAGATTCCTTGCACTTACAGTTTAGTCTATACAATGACCGTACGTGAGTTGTCAAACAATTTGCCGAATACTAAATGTTGCCTCTTGGAATTGGTCGCCCTGTGCCTGGATACAGATGTTTGACAGTTACGGTGTTTCTTAGCTTCTTCGCATTTTCCCTTGCAAAAATTTAATCAATAAACGATGACTGTGACCAAGACTTCACCTATTTCCATTATGCCGATTGTAAAACATACGGAGTAATTATGCGTCTCTCATTTTCAAAGTTACTCAATAAGATTTTATCTTGCTATCTACTTGTATTATTTTTTGTATCTACGCCACAAAAACAGACATTTATTTCTCAAGTTTCTTCCAGTGAGTTTTGCGAAGAGGTTGTCTTTTAATAACACCGGCCGTCTGTGAGCAAGGTTATGGAGATTACTGCTTTTTCACGACTGGCCAATCTTCGGGAAGTACAAAACTATGGAGTAGACCGAGTGCCAAAGCTGAGGAGACGCCAGTGATATTAAGATACAGACTGCAGAAGTTATCAAAAGTGAGACATTATTTGAAGTATCCCCAGATGTACTAAATGATTCCATCATATTGAGCTTTGCATTTTCTCTTAGTTATGCGATAGCTCTTGACATGTCTGCAACCTGCAGCGGAGTGTCCTTTACGAGAAGCCTGAAAATTTCGGCAGACCAAATTTTGAACTTTCAGACACATTTTGGATTATGAAATTCAAGAACAAAATCTTGGAAGGTTGTGTGCTAGCTGATGAAAACTATTTGATTGTTTGCACTCGGTATTCTGTAATAAATTACCGTTTCAAGTTGCAAAAGATGAAGCAAATATATGAATCAGGAGCTGAAATTAAAAGAGAAGTGACTTTTTTACTAATTAGTAGATACTATTTCAACACTACAAATATGTATACATACTGGAGAATATATCTAGTCAAGTTCACTGCGAGTCCAACCATTTGCTTCAATGGTGTTGGGGTATGTTATAAACTCGTAATCGACATTATACCAAGCAGATCCATTGCATACATCGATGCCGAACCCAGATAAGTTGCTGCATTGTTTTCATGATTGCGATCTACATTCACTAATTCAGGGAAAACCAGGATTTTGTGGAACCACAGTTTTAAGCTTTTTGCTGTTCAATTGCATCGCATTACTTTTGTGAATGGTAGCTGATCCTCCAGGCCAGATAATGTCTTCAAGATTTCTAGAAGAAAATAATTTTCTTCAATGATAATTGGTTGGATATAATTCTCTTGTGAATTTTCCAGAACTAGTCCAAAACCCTACTCTGCTCTCCCCTTAGCCGATCAAATTCACCGCCTCATAAGCATTTGTGGCTAGTTTCCCATTAATAAAACTGAAATCAGCACTTGAATTTATGTTGCGTTATCTTTTTGAGAGGTGTTGAGCCATGTCTTAATAACTTAGGCCTTGTCCTCTCTGCTGCTTTTGCTAGACTCCAAGCATTTATCATATGCCCATACGGAGAATGCACTAATTTCCTCTGCTTTCATATTATCTTCAGCAAGAAATTTCTTTCTCCACCTTGAAGTAAAATTGTGATTTCAAGCTGGAATTGAGATTTTGTATGAAACATGAATGTTTTAATCTATAAGGAATCAACCAAATGTGGGATGAAATCGCTCCAATCATCGTTAACCGTATGTATAATTATAACATCTTTCCACTTGAATGCTTCAAAAATAGCAATAATGCCCGTATCTTGAGAGGTTTGATCTTGTGAGATTTGAAAACGAAATTACTGGGACTTTAGTTTTGTCTCCACGCTCAGCCATATATTTTGATTCCATTGATGGTTGCACTTCCATAATTGCTCTGGCATCCCTCGTGTGAAGAACAACTTGTTAAGTTGTGATTCAAAATTCTGTATTGTTTGTCATTGGTCCAGCTGGCTTCATTAAAGTTGACATGGCAAATTAGTTGCTGACCTGGATTACATATTTCTGTTTCTGTTAGCTAGTTAGTTTTGATTGTCAGTTAGCTTATAACTAAGAAGAACAAAAAAGGCTACGGGAGAGGAGGCAGAGTGGAAGAGGAGAAGAGCAAAGCTGAGAAAGGTTTTCTCGTTGTCTTGTAACAGAAGATAGAAAGAAAGGAAGAAGCTTTGCTCTGTAATTCTCATAAACCAGAAAAGAGAGTATTGGATTAAGAAAAAAAGAACAAGGGATAGATGCAGAAAACAGATGACAGAACGAGAAGAAGAAGGAGAGTATAAAGAGAGCAATTTCTTTGGTTTTCAGTAAGGGCTGAGAGAAGAAAAGAAATTGGAGGGGAAAGAAATTGGAGGGGTTTTGTTTTCTCTGTACTTGTTCCAGGTTCCTTCTCTGAATAAGATTGCAGTAGCGTTATTCCTTGAAAACTCTCTATTTTTCTTTTGTTTCTTGCTTGTATTAGTTCTTGTGTTGCTTTGGTTGTAATCTAAGAGTTGCCAATTTCCAGATTAAGTGTTAAATGTTCAGAAACTGACTATGCACACCAGGTGCTTGTAAAGTGATTTTCGTAGGTTGTGTTCGCAAAAATCTCTACACAACTCTTGTTTTGCAGTAACCATGTACAATGTAGAAATCAGAAATTGCCATGGAAATGCAGCAATGCATAATTTTTCCCTCCCGTGATCCCTTATAAACTCTATGTACAATTATTTAAGTTTTTATTATATAGTTCGCCATTACTTCCAAAAGTAGAATCATGATATTCATTGCTTTCTTTGTCCTTTTGTAAACTTTTAACTTTGGAGGTAGTTAGTTGACCTTATAACATTCTGGTTTCCTCGTTTCATTATTCACCTGAAGTGACACGTTTCTATGACTGTTGGCAGAACATTTTCTGGTGGGTTGTTTACACACTTGAAATATAATAATATTTGCTTTATATGTAGGATTTTCTTACATATATACAGTATAAGTGTATACCTGTTTATTGGATGAGTTTCTCTTTTATTTTGTCTAGTTATTTATTCTAGCATATGACTGCTTCATGGTTTGCAATTTGTTTACGCCTTGCATAGACACTAAGATGCAAGCATGATATTTGCATTGCATTATCAATTTCATTTCGCAAGCTTAATATGGTTTTGTAGCAAATACTCTCAGATGAATGTTATAACCTTAATAAGCAGGTCGTTTGACCATTTTTTCCAAGTACATTTTGGATTTTTATTGTGCTTCAAGTTCTTTTTCCTTCTAATTTTGAGGTTTGGTGCAATCATGATTCCTTGGAATATCAGCATTACTGCTGGTGCATAAAAACTTGGTACTTAACCATGGTGTAAGAATATAAAATTCCATTTTGTTTTATCATATTTTTTAACACTTCAATATTGTCAATAAAGATGGGCTTTGGCAAGAACATATATTGGCATAGTTGCCTTGATGCAATGTGATATTTTCCCAAGTGATGTGGTTTTCCACTACTGAGTCACCGCAAATAATGAAGCTGCGGACAATCATCACCTCCCTGTTTTAAGTTCAAGAGAATTGAAAGAGTCAACTTCTGTTTTCTTTATGACGATATAGTTTTTATTACTAAATATGGTTCATTTTCTTCTATAACAAGTATTAGCATTTTCTTTGTTTAGTGCTGCAAGAGGCTTTTTGCATGCCTCTTTGAATGCTATGTGTCAGTTGTTTATTTGCATCATGGTAGCTGGAAGCGATTTCAAATACCAACAAATTGACGGTGGAATGAGACTCAATTCTACCTTCCACCAGTTTACACTTGTTCCCTGGGTTAAATCCCATCTGTTGGCCCACGGTTGACTTGGTTTCCCTATAATTTGAAAGTAAACTTATGCTGCACGTATAGGTGTTTATATTAGATATTTTTAGTTTACTTGATACCTGAAGGAAGCCTGCAAATAATAGTCAATTACCTTTACTTTTCTTTTGTCAAACTATAGAATAGCTTTTATATTCCTTCTGTCCCATCTGAACAGGGCATGGTTGTATTGCTTCTAGGAACTTTCTTTTTTTTTTTTATAGTTGTCTTAAATATATTCGAGTGACTGTTTCTCTTAATAACTCAATATATTTGTACTAATTGTATTCAAGGTTCAGTTGAAGGGTAAATAATATGTAGTACTTCATTGTGCTGATGGAGCTCAAGGGGAAGACGCAAGCCTATTTTTCATCCTTAATCTTTTTTATCCTTGTTTGTACATCGTGTTCAGAACTTGAAGAAATTAAGAATAATAGTAGTTCAAGCACAGAAGTACATATTGGCGTCATCCTTGATATGCAATCAAGGTCGGGAAAGATCAGCCATAGCTGCATTTCCCTGGCAATTTCTGATTTCTATGCTCCTAACTTTCCTTACAAAACAAGGGTGGTTCTCCACACAATGGATTCTGCAGGAGATCCTCTTCGTGCTTTATCTGCAGGTAAGTTGTTTTATGCTAAGTGTATGGGTTTGATTTAGATGGAGTACATATAAAAGCATGACTTAAGTTTGGTTGTGTCAATTCATATGTTTATAATAATATGAACACAATGCTTAGATTGCACTGAATTAAGATTTTAGATACCCATAAAACATATCATCATAGCTTTGGAATTGATACTGTCTGGAAAAAAGACTAAAAAACAGTTTAATCAAGTTAGAAACTTACTTTTCGATTGATACCTCTAATCCAGCAATTAGGTATTCAAGAAGTTAAAGCATCTTATATTTTCTAGTGCAGTCTTGAATGTCATGCAGAATATAGAATTGCTAGCAATCATTTGCACAGAACTATCCACCGCGGCACAAATTTTGGCAGAGTTAGGATCCAGAGCGAAAATTCCTATCATTTCTCTCTTTGCAAATGTCCTTCCTTTTAACTCGTCCCACCACTCGTATTCTATTCAAATTGATCAAGATGAAGCTTCTCAAACCAAAGGCATTGCTAATGTTATGGCAACCTTCGGGTGGAAAGAAGCCATTCTCATCTACGAGAATAATATTAGGGGCAGAGATATCTTTCCTTGCATGTTTGATTCCTTGCGAGAGAGTGGTATTCATATTGCTCAGAGGATTGCTATTCCGACCTCGTCTAGTGATGATGAAATTGTGGAAAAGCTGTCAGTGATCATGACTTTGCAAACAAAGGTATTTGTTGTGGATATGTCGCAGTCTTTCGCGTCTCACCTATTCTTAAAGGCTAATAAGCTAGGTATGATGAGGAAAGGTTATGCTTGGATTGTAACTGAGAGAACTACGAATTTTTTGCACTCAATGGATTCATCTGTTGTTGAGTCCATGCAAGGGGTTTTGGGTTTCAAGCGTTATATTCCAGAATCACCGGAGCTTCACAATTTCACTATAAGGTGGAGAAGGAAGATGTTCGTTGATAATCCAAATGCAGAGGTTACAGAATTAGATGTATATGGGATTCTGGCATATGATACGGTTTGGGCTCTAGCAAAAGCAGCAGAAAAGCTGAAAACTGGGGATCCCGTAAATGAAGACCGTGACATGCGACTGAACATAATGGACTTAGCCGGTGTTCAATCTTCTCAAAATGGTAGGATATTTTATAAGGAGATTCTAAACAGCACGTTCAAGGGTTTAAGTGGTGATTTTCAATTAATTAATGGGACACTAATTTCAGGGGCATTTGAAATCTTAAATGTACTGGGGAAAGTTGGCGCAAGAAGAGTAGGATTTTTTAATCCAACAACAGGGATTTCAAAAGAAGTGAACTCACTCGTCAATGAAATGGATTCACCTTCACCCAATGACCTTGAAGCCATTATATGGCCAGGAGGATCTACAGTCATTCCAGAAGGTAGTGTTAAGAAGCTAAGGATTGGTGTTCCGGTGAAAGTTGGCTTCAGACAATTAGTAGATGTGGTTCATGATCTTGAATTAAATGTCACAACTGTAAATGGTTTCTGTATAGAAGTATTCAAGGCTGCTCTTGATTCTTTAACATATGAAGTGCCTTATGAGTTTATTCCCATTGGGGATGCAGATAAAAAAATGGCTGTATCTTATAATGAGCTCATCCATCATGTTTATCTCCAGGTATGTTTAGCACAGCTGAGTGTTTTTATCTGGAAAATTCGAATAATAAAGCATGGTGCAAACGTAGAATATTTCTTTAATTTTTTCAATGTGTTTATTAGAGCAAAGCTTTTAGTGATAAGACCTAATGAAGATATGATAAGTAATCTCTAATTTACATGTAATTCAAAAACTAGAAATTTGATGCTGTCGTGGGAGATACAACGATCACTGCCAACAGGTCTTTGTACGTTGATTTCACATTGCCATACACTGAAATGGGCATTGGAATGATAGTGCCAACTGATCAGAACAATGATATGTGGATTTTCTTGAAGCCCCTTAAATCAGATCTTTGGTTAACATCTGCTGCTTTCTTTGTCTTGACCGGCTTTGTTGTGTGGATTATTGAACATCCTATTAACGATGAATTCCAAGGTTCACGAGCACAGCAAATTGGGATCATGTTTTGGTATTCCTTCTCAACTCTTGTTTTTGCTCATAGTAAGTACCTCATTATGCTGTTACAATCTCCTCTGATTACTTTGATGTTCAAATAATAGGAAGTTTATCAGTTCGAATTTCTTTAAACAGCTACATACAATAGTTAGAAGAATAGTTGGGAGTTTGACTTGCTTGGACTAACTACATGAATAGATATTGATTACGGTTATTGATGGTATATCTGGATAATATTGCTGTTTTGCTATGGTTTATAATTATGATTTGACATCCTCAGGGGAAAAGCTACTGAGCAACTTGTCGAGGTTTATAGTAATCGTATGGGTGTTTGTCGTGCTTATATTGAGCTCAAGCTACACGGCAACTTTATCTTCTATGATGACAGTTCAACAGATTCAGCTGGCCAGCTCAAAAGAGAAATACATAGGGTATCAATTTGGCTCCCTTATAGGAGCTATGAGCAACTTAAATTTCAATGATTCTAGGCTTAAGATGTACAAATCAGTTGAAGATTATGCCAATGCTTTATCGAAGGGGAGTAAGAAAGGTGGCGTTTCTGCTATTATTGATGAAATACCATACATCAAAATATTCCTTGCCAAATATTCTGCCCATTACACTATGATTGGACCCAATTCAACAACCAGTGTTTTTGGATTTGTCAGTATCCCTTCTTTCTGAAAACCAGCTACTCTAGTTACTTTTAAATTTTTACTGAAATAATATGCGGATATGGTTAGTTTTTCTTAAGAGATTATGTCACGCGTGTAGGTTTTCCAGAAGGGTTCACCATTGGTCCATGACATATCAAGGGCTATTGCAAAGCTAAGAGAAGAAGGGGAACTTAAAAAGATGGAAGATGCATGGTTTAATAATGGTCGTTTATCAAGTTTTATGCCAGAGGATTCCGCAAGTGATCCGTCCAGACTGAGCATCAATCACTTCGGTGGTTTATTTCTTATTACTGGGATCTCTTCAACATCGGCTCTTGTCATATTCTTGATTCTTAAGATTAAAAAAAGGCAAGACGGTGCAGGAAGACTGGTGGAGTTTGTAAGGATTACATTGCTAAAATTTGTAACAGGGTTAAAGAAATGAAACTAGTTTCGAATGCGTAAGGGATGACACATTTGCTCTCGTCTTAGTGGAAGGTAGCAAATCGCTGTCTTAAATCATATGACAACTTGGATTTATTTGTATAATCTTCTGAAAATTTCTTAGAACATTCGCATGCGCAGGTAGTGTTTGGGTAGATGCGATTCTTTAAAGTTGATATTTTCAATGGTCTTTCGTTTTGAATGTTACATATAATTATATTATATTATATTATATTATATTAGTCATGAAAATTTCGTTGAACTTTGTGTGTGCAACAAGTTTTTTAGGTCATAAAACGATACATGCATGCATTGCATTGATACTGAGAAAGGCTTTCAGTTTGACTAAATAAACAGAAGCAGGATCAAACTTCAATAAGATTCCCTGCACTTAAAGTTTTAGTCTATACGATGACTGTAGACGAGTTTTCAAACAATTTGCCAAAATACTAAATATTGCTTCTTGGAATTGGTCGCCCTGTGCCTGGATATAAAGGTTTGACATTTACGGTGTTTCTTACCTTCTTCGCATTTCCCTTCAAAAAAATTTAATCAATAAACGATGACTGTGACCAAGACTTCACCTATTTCCATTATGCCGATTGTAAAACATAAGGAGTAATTGTGCGTCTCTCATTTGCAAAGTTACTCAATAAGATTTTATCTTGCTATCTACTTGGTATAATTTTTTGTATCCACGCCACAAAAAAAGACATTTATTTCTCAAGTTCTTCCAGTGAGTTTTGGGAAGAAGTTGTCTTTTAATAACACCGGCCGTCTGTGAGCAAGGTTATGGAGATTACAGCTTTTTCACAACTGGCCAATCTTCGGGAAGCACAAGACTATGGAGCAGGGCGAGTGCCAAAGCTGAGGAGACGCCAGTGATATTAAGATGTAGACTGCGAAAGTTATCAAAAGTGAGAGGTTTCACTTTATTTGAAGCATCCCCAGATGCACTAAATGATTCCATCATATTGAGCTCTGCATTATCTTTTTGAGAGGTGTTGAGCCATGTCTTAATAACTTAGGCCTCGTCCTCTCTGCTGCTTTTGCTATACTCCAAGCATATCATATGCCCATACGGAGAATGCACTTATTTCCTCTGCTTCCATATTATCTTCAGCAAGAAATTTCTTTCTCCACCTTGAAGTAAAATTGTGATTTCAAGCTGGAATTGAGATTTTGTATGAAACATGAATGTTTTAACCTATAAGGAATCAACCAAATGTGGGATGAAATCTCTCCAATCATCATTATCCGTTTGTATAATTATAACATCTTTCCACTTGAATGCTTCAAAAATAGCAGTAATGCCTGGGAGGCTTGATCTCGTGAGATTTGAAAATGAAATTACTGGGACTTTTAGTTTTGTCTCCAAGCTCAGCCATATATTTTGATTCCATTGATGTTGCACTTACATAATTGCTTCTGCATCCCTCTTGTGAAGAACAACTCTTTGTTTCGCAGTAACCATGTTCACTGTAGAAATCAGAAATTGCCCTGGAAATGCGGCTATGCATAATCTTTCCCTCCGTGATCCGATATCAAGTATCTAAAATGTCGAGTCATATATCTTAGGCCCAGGCCCATAGTTACCAAAATGTTATCGGCCCAACCGAATCTGTCTTTTTCGGGAATAATGGTGATCCATTAACGAGGACCCACCATGAATGCGACATTACATTGTCACTCTGGCCCATCTCACAGTGGAATACACGGTGGTTAGCAATTTAGGTGATAGAGAGGCATCAATAATTTGCATGCAAGGAGCGTCGTCGTTTTGACTGTTTCCAACAGTACAACTTATTTAATAATTGAAACAGTAACAGTACCATCTACCGGGCCCACGCCAACCAATAATCTTCTGGTCTTACCCCTTTGGAGTAATCGTCCACTACAGTGGGTCCCACTGCATTGACCACTGACGTGACTTCGCGCCCAACTTGGATAATGACTTCTTTGACTTCAAGCTTTTTGAACCCCCACGTGCACTTCACACGCTGTAAAATCACGTGAGCAGCGAACAAACAAATAAGATTTCCTAAAGGTACAATTTTCATAGTTATTCTGTCTTGTACTTTTGTTCGTTTTTACATCATACTTGGCATACGTGGACGACTCCTGACCCTTGGATCTCCGCCTTGATGGTGGGAAGACGCCCCAGTTGTCCTCCATTCTCGAGAAAGAAGATAATAGCTACATGCAAGCGAGAAGTACTAACTAATTCTTCTGTAATTAATTAACTAATTAATTAATTGATTAATTAGTTAGTTAATTGTTCTGTATTATTATTAATGCTAATTACTAGCAATAGTATTTCCCTCGTTAAATATCTTATTGTTCTTATCTTTTTTCATGGCAATTATTCATTTTAATTCGTTCTTCTTTGTTTTCGAGTGCCGTGTTTATGCTATTGGGATTCTCCAACTGATAAGGAAGCTTTTCTTTTCTCAGGCTTCACAAGGTCAAGAACTCTCCCGAGGTCACACTTTTCTTCTGTATTCTCCCTCAAAGAGTTCGTTTTCCAGTCTCAAAGTTGGTTTTTTCCCCTCTTTTACTTCTTGCTTTTGCTATAATATTTGTGTGATTATCTGTTTGGATCTAGGAATTGTAGTCCAAAGTTGACTAACAAAAGCTTTTCACAAGGGTTTGCTTGCACTTCTTCCTTGTTTGAAGCAAATAACACAAGAAAAGAGAATGAAATTATGCTTTTTTGTTATCTTTGCTTCCTGAATTTCTTGTTTAAGAAACCTTTTCTGCGAGCCAAATGGTATTAGGGTTTCATGGATTTTTTTATGTGTTACATGGAGGGTATGGAGATTTCTTACTTTTTTTTTTTTGGAAAATCATAGACAAGTAACCTTTAATATACATTTTCGTATCATATTACCGCTTGCAGCTTTTGATTATGTTCTTGAATTTTGTTCTATTTATGTAACCCTTCAGACTTGTTCTCATAAGATCGAGGAATTTTGATTTCAGATGCTGATAGGTTATACTTTTTTCTTTTAATCTTTCGTAAGATGAACTTGCAATCTTATATTCATCTTTATTGTCCCTTTTTCAGTGGGACTCTTTTGTTCCCTTTTAGTTAATTTTCATTCTCTCACTCTTTTTGTTGCTTTGATGTAGTGGTTTTGGTTAAATACGATTTGTATGGAATTAAATATTTTTTTTTTATACGTTTTGCATGTGATAATGCTAAATTGATTGCTGATGGAAGCATGTGCATTCATGGATGTATACTTGCTTAGAAAAAGAAAAATGCAAAAGAAGAATTAAGGTCATTGGTGTTCTTTGCGATGACAATCCAGGCTTGCATGAATTTCCAATTCTTGCTGGAAAAGAAATTATATTTGGATCATGCTTCTAAATTAAGCTGCACTACTTATTAAGTTTGTTAAGTGGTTATGGTATAGTGGCTATTTCTGATGATTTATTACCATTTGATTTTTTGTGCTAAGATAATGTGGGTTCTTGGTGCGTTTGGTATTCGGTGTAAACTACTATAGATTTTGGCTGTCTTGTGAATATTAATTTATCTGCTCATTTTATGCATGCATATGAGATATTGGGATTGTCCATGTTCTCTAGTTGAAATTTCTTTATGGTAACATGGGTCGTTGATTTTTCTTAGTTTTCTTGTAAGATTTTATGAGAATGTTGCCTGTTCTCTTGCTGCCCATAGATTAAGGATGTTTGAAGCACCGTGAGAAGAATTGTACTTTGAGATCTCGATTTATACCAATGTTCTATCACCTCAGTATGAGAGCACAGTATTTAGGAACTTCTTCAATTGAACTTTGTCGGCTGCATGTTTTTCTCAGTGTGTTGGTTCTCTTTTTCTCTGCAGTTGGTCCTTTCCAAGCCTTGAGGCATCATCGTTTGACAACGAGAGAGAGCACGCCTGTCAGCATTCATGTGAACGACATGGTTGTCTACGAGCGTGCTTTCTATCGTTGTCATGCAGTTTGCTCAAGGCAGTTTAATATTCTGTTTGTTTATGCACACTGACATATGTATTGGCAGCGTGTGATTTGGCACTATTATTGTGGCTGAAATTCTGAAAATTATATATCCTAATCATTTATCACTTATTTTGTAGTTTTGATACCTTATATTGTGTATTTAGGATTCTTTAGTCATTTTTCTTTATAATATTTCTAAATAGAATTTGCCTGGATCATTGGCTACGCACATCAGTTAGTGGTGCCAAAGGATTCCTAAGAGGAATTAATGGCTAAAATTATAATATTATTTTCTTAAGATTGAAAATTTAAAAATGTTAATTAGAAAATCAGGCCTTTCCATGTTACTATACTAAATTTAAGTATTTTAGAATGTTATTGGTGCTTTATGGGGTTTGTAAAGCATAAAAGGACCTTCTTCCTATTTGGTTTTAACATTATGAAATTTTTGAAAGAGATTTGTAAATGTCAATGAAACATTTTATGCATTCACTCATCACCCTTTTCTCTAAATGAGAAAACTTTAACTTTTTAAGTTTGTTCAATTCTCTCTCTCTCTCTCTCTCTCTCTCTCTCTCTCTCTCTCTCTCTGATAAAAGTTTTTTGATACATGTTCAAGTTCCAAGACATTTAGAGCCTCAAATTTTTCATTAGGTGTTTTATTGAGTTTTTTTCTTTAATTTCTTAAGTAATTGCTCTAACATCAAAGAATATGTGAACGAACTAAATACTTGGTTTCTTAGATTGTCCGTGCCTGCATGATACTTTTGATTACATGTCTTTGGGATGGGCATATGACCTGGCACCCATACTCATTTTGTACGTTAGCATATCGTGTTGACAAAACAACATGTTAAATGTACCTTATAAATTTTTCAGCCATATGAAGTTGAGTGTTGTTCCTTCTTTAAGTTGGTATATTTCAAATTTCATCCTACTCGAATCTTTGGATTGCTAAATTTTCTGCATACTTAACGAATACTTAACCTTGGATGATTCTTGATGCTACAATAAATACTTCCTCCGGTGTTTCTAAGTTGATTGTCTTCTTAGAATTATATGCCAAAGGTTGGTCAATAATGTAGCTTCAAACTCAATGATTCTTGATGCTCTAGTTAATCGTAACAAATTAATATTTAAAATCATATTCACTTGGTTATAGATGGACCTTGACTATTTGGTACATGGACGGAAAGAAGGTCATCAAAGTGAATGAGATTAAATTGTTTTTACTGAATGAGCGTGTCAATAAGTATTTATGGATGCATACAAATGTAATATAGTCAAGTGATACGCAAGCATGTCATTGAACTATAACTTTCCGCTTTAACTATCTTTAGATATATATTAGGACAATATCAGGGGATTGTTTTTAGTAAGTCTGATGCTTTCTTTGTGGCCATTTCTGTAAATTTCTTTGTTTAGCGAGGCATGTTTTAGTATTATTTGCTTTACCAAGGCAAAATAGGCCTTTTTATGGTCAATGTGTGATACAATTCATGGTCCATTTGATGTCAAGGAGCTGTTTAAATGTTTCTTAAGGTTTTTCTTTTTGTGCACCAAATGCTTATACTAAATAGGCTTGTACTTGTTTCACCACATGCATTTATCTCTCAAATTTTAAACAAATTGTCCTTATATCAGTCTTGGCCTGCCAAATGTTCAATGTTCTCCTAATCACCCAATATTTCATCATCTCCTTGATGCTTGATTCTCCACAGCTAGATGCTATGAATTCTCAAGTGCCACCAAAAGGTGGTGGTTGTTCATGGAGCAGTACTATCGTCATTTGATCTGAATATCATGTAGTTAACTACTGCATTCTGTGTTTCCTTGGTCTTTCTTTGTTTAGTTTGAAATTCAACCATTGTTTCTTCATTGGCCACAAGCATAGAACTATTAGTTGTTCCTATTTGGTTTGTTCCCACACTTAGTTTTTGTTCATGCAGCATTCAACTAGGGTTGAAGATTGAGGACGCTTGTCAGTTCCATTTGTTAGTGTGAATTGTATCAGTTGTGACTAGGTAACTATTGTTTTATTGAATAATTAATCTTTCCTCTTTGGTATCTATCTGTTTGAGATTATTTGTGTGTACTAGAACACAATCAGAAATTACTGTTTATTTGAATATTACACATGAATACTTTATCTAACCCTCTTGCACTAAATTGTGCCAAAGCATGGGAATCAATGTTCTAAGCTTTTTGCCATAAGAAACCAGAACATATTAAGCTCTTTTTGTGTTCGCAATTGGCAAGCATGTCATGATGTAGATGCCACTTTTTCCTGCTTTTGTGGTAACTTTATTTCAGGGTCTGAGAGTATGGAAAGCTCAACCCCGCCTACAGTGTCATAAAAGAAAGTGGTGTTTAAACACATTCAACAACTAGAAAAAGTTTGAAAATCAGACCTTTGTAACCACAGATAACCTGATGAAACCTTAGGGTAGAAGATATAATCAGTGATTAATCAAAACAGTTAATTTGTTTCACATACATTAGGATATAGTCATAATTACAGAGACTTGATAAGATAATTTAAAGAAAGGTATGTAGTTTTCTTATAAGATTTCGGGATTTTTTTTTTTTCTTTCTTTCTTTCATAATTTCTGAAATTGGAAGGATATGTGGCCAATGTTATATGCATGTTCACAGCCCCTCAAGGCTGTTTCCTTAGGATATATGGTCATGTAAGGGAAGCAACGGAGGCAACAGTTTAATATAGGAATAATCATAGCAGGAGTCAAATTTGTGGAAGATGAGAAGAAACATCAAATACAAAGTTGGCAACAGGTTATATATTTAATATGCAGGACCCAGATCAGATCTTAATATTATTCCTGTTTTCTCTGTTGGTTTGAAATTGAATGCAATTTCAGATTGTCACCCTGTACAAAAAGCAGAATCCATTCAACTAAGAAGATTTTGCTGGCTTTATTTGCTCGATGAAAGTTGGTTCCTTCTGAAATTAGCAGTTTGTATTTGCTTCGTTAATGGAGGTTCTGCAAGTGAAAAGGGTTGTGCTGCGTTCATTAACCATTTCATGTATGGCTGCATGAACTGTATTTCTATCCTTATTTTTGTATTATTGCAGTATGTCACATCCTATTTTGAGGGTATCCTAATACAATTCTTTAAGCTTTAAATATGAACACAAAAGAAATTGTAAAAATCAAAGGTAAATAAAATATTTTATCCTTTTACATCAAAAACCATCCTTTTCTTTTAATATTTATGTTACGGTGTATATTATATACACACACTTGTACTCATATATTCAAGTGTTAGAAATTTAAAATAATTTTTATAAAATTTAAAATTAAAAAATATTAAAATATATAAAATAAATAATAAAATAATATTAAAAATATATAATAAATAGTATTTGAAATAATTTTTGAAAAATTAAAAAAAAAAATTGAGATAAGAATATGTATAAGAATTATAGACTAATCCTCGATTTTAAGATCAAAATTTATTATAAAACTGTATTTTAGTTTTTTTATTATTATTATTTTTGGGTTTTTAGAGAAGGGAATACTACGTGCGACGCGTCGGTAGTGAAAAACACTCTCTCCGTGACAAGACAGTCTTTTCTGCAACGAATACAACAGCAATGGTCGCCTCCAAACGACTTGAATCCGTAACAGGAAGAAACCACCCCATTATTGATCTGACTGGCAAACTCTCGTGCCACTCTTAGCAGGAAAGTAGTCGGTAAGCTTTTCGTCCGGGTACTGACAAATTATTTATTTGTTTATTTTTTCTTTTTTTCCAGTCTGGTTTAAGATCTTATCAAGTGTTTCTTTGAAGGAGATCCCAACAGCAAATTGATAAATTTATGTTCTCATTTCCGCAAAATCAGACTAAAAATGAAAATTGAATCTTGCAGCATGATGCATAAGATTTGACTCTTTTAGTTTGGTTTTGATTACATTTCTTTTAGAGTTATCTTGTGCGATTTGATGACAATTGCGCTTGTTTTTGTTTCAATTGGTCTTCTCGATTTCATCTTCGGCCAAAATCCGAAAGGCAAATGTATATTCTGATTTAGGCCTGTGAATGAATTGAACAACACCATTTTTGCAAGGTTTTGCTTATTCCTTCAAAGATTAGGGTTTCAAAGAGTTGACTTATACGCTTTTTCTTTTTCCACAAATGTAAATTTCATTGCTCGATTGCTTGTCTCTACAAATAATTCGTATGCAGGTGAACTTTCAGTTGCAATACCAGAAGCACTGGCAATCTTTATTTTACTTCTTGTCATGTATTTAAGTTACTTCTTTTTCATTTCTGAAGTATATATCTGGGTAATAGATTTATTACACTAGCTTTTGAAACTTGTAGATGAACAACATAATTTATGGGAAGCAATCTTCTTAAATACTGAACTTAGATGTCTCCTTTATGCAGCAAGTATTACTTCTCCACTTTTTTTGTGACATAATTTCTCCTTTGTTACAAGTGCAATATGTGGCTGTCTTTATATTACCCTTGTGTTATAGAGATATGCTGTTATTGACTCTCTATGTTGGATCGTTCAACTGTAAGCATTCTTTATGTTTCTTTTTTTTGTTAAACTTATAGAGAGATGCATGAGTATCCCGGATTCCAACTCGGAGTGCCAAGACCACCTACAGCCACCCGGTCCAATCTGTTTGGTAGTGAACTTTATGGTGTTAGTAAGGGACTTATTCAAGGAGGATTGAGCACATATGGACAGAAAATACTTGATCTAGTTCGGTGCTTGTTCAAGGAGTATTGAGCACATATGGAGAGTAAAGATTTGGTTCAGGCTCTAATTATGTTCAAAGCAATATAAGTTGAATGGTAAGGAAAAGCAATGCAGTGCTACTGTTATAAAATTTCTTGTGGGATTTCTTTCTTCCTTTTCTCAATGAGCAGATAACCAAGTACTTTTCTGGTTCTCAATACTACTTCCAAGTAAGTGACCATTATGTTAGGAACAAACTAAAGATTATTATGTTTCCATTTCTGCATAGGGTGAACCCATACGCACGCGCACACACAGAGACACACACACACACACACACAAAGATAGATTGAAGCCATGTGCTGAAGAAACTGTGTTCATTTTCTTCTTTGGCCTACTGGACAAGGACAACAGAACCCGTTGGTGGAAGGCTCTAGTAAAAACCTCCAATATATGACATAAATGCTCCAGATTTGTACATTCCATTCATGGCATTTGCCACGTACTTATTCGTTTTGGTGTCTTACTGGGTCTTTCTGGGAATTAAGTCATGAAATAAATTTCACGTGGTTGAGTCTCATCATTCTTGCTTGCATGACCCCTTTTCTTTTATTTGGTATTGATTTCCAGGGTATAAAAGTTCAGTTCCAATGCATCCCAGGTTTTCTTCAGAAGCCTTTAATTGTCAGTTTATGAAAGGAATGATTGGGGGGTTTCTCGAAGTCATGCTGTTGAAGTTGTCATTGCTTTCACTGGGAGATGGGGAGGTGCTGCTGCTTGATATGGTGACGTATACTGGGTATACTTTCACATGGATGTTTGTGGCTGTGTTGGGCCGTATTACATATACTTCTTGATTGTTGTCTGGAAGTGTTTGTGCATGGGTATCTTCTTGGTAAAGACTATGAAGCGGACTCTTCTTGCAGAGGTTAGGAGTTACGAATCAAGCAAGCATTACTATCTCTTGCTCTGCATTGCTGTTGCCCGGTTCTCATTTATCTTCTGGCTCAGACACGTATGGGAATTGGTTATTCTAAAATGAGCTTGGGCTTAGTGGATATAAGCTCTTTGCTTTCGTAACTGGTGATGGCCTTATGTTTCAGTAGTGTGAATTGTATCAGTTGTGACTAAGTAACTGTTGTTTTGTTGAGTAATTAATCTTTACTCTTTGGTATCTATCTGTCTGAGGTTATTCGAGTGTACTAGAACACAATCACAAAGTACTGTTTATTTGAATATTAGAGATGAATTGTTTTAACTAACCCTCTTGCACTAAATTGTGCAAACGGATGGGAATCAATGTTCTAAGCTTTTCACCGTAAGAAACCAAAACATATTAAACTCTTTTTGTGTTCGCAATTGGCAAGCATGTCATGATGTAGAAAGCCCCTTTTTCCGCTTCTATCGTAACTTTATTTCAGGATCTGAGAGTATGGAAAGCTCAACACCGCCTACAATGTCGGAAAAGAAAGTGGTGTTTAAGCAGATTCAACAACTACCAAAAATTTGAAAATTAGACCTTTGTAACTACAGATAACCTGATGAAACCTTAGGGCAGAAGATATAATCAGTGATTGAGCAAAACTGTTTACTTGTGCCGATCAGAACAGTTAATTTGTTGAAGGGGACTTGATAATTTAAAGAAAGGTATGTACTTTTCTTATAAGATTTTGAGATTTTTTTTATCTTGTCTTTCGTAATTTCTGAAATTGGAAGGACATGTGGCCAATGATATATGCATATTCACGGCCTTTTAAGGTTGTTTACTCAGAATATATGGTCGTGTAGGGCAAGCAATGCAGGCAACAGTTTAATCTAGGAATAATCAGCAAGGAGGGAAATTTGTGGAAACTGAGAAGAAAACAGTGTAAACATTTAATAAGCAGGACCCAGATCAGATCTCAATATTATACCTGTTTTCTCTATTGAGTTGAAATTGAATACAAATTCAGATTGTCATCCTTTACAAAAAGCAGAATCCATTCAACTATGAAGATTTTGCTGGCTTTATTTGCTTGGTGAAAGTTGGTTTCTTCTGAAATTTTGATTTGTTCTTGATTTGCACTAACAAGTGATGGTCAATAGCAAAAGGGCATCCGTGCTTTTAGCAGTTTGTACTGGGTTCTTTAATGGAATGTCTGCAATTGACAAGGGCTGTACTTCATTCACCATTTCATTTATGGCTGCATGAACTGTATTTCTATGCTGATTTTTATTTTATTGCAATATATCACATTCTAGGTTGAAGGCATACTATTCTTTAAGCTTTAAATATTAATACAAAAGATATTGTAAAAATCAAAGGTAAACAAAATATTTTATCCAAATACATCAAACACGGCCTTTTTCTTTTTTAAATATTTATCATCGATTTTAAGATCAGAAATTTATTTTAAAACTGCATTTTATTTTAATTTTTTTTTTTAAATTTGGTTTTAGGTTCTGTTAAAAATGGCGAGAGAAGGAATCCGACGTGCGACGCGTCGGTTTTCGGTTAAAAGCATTGAAACTGAAAAACACCCTCTTCGTGACAAGACAGTCTTTTCTGCAATGAATACAACCGCAATGGTTTCCTCAAAACGACTTGAATACGAAACGGGAAGAAACGACCCCGTTATTGATCTGACTGATAAACCCTAGCGCCACCCTTAGCAGGAAAGTAACCAAAAAGAGCAGGCTTTTCTTCCAGGTACTGACAAATTATTATTTGTTTATTTTTTTCTTCTGTTCCAGTCTAATTTAAGTTCTTATCAGGTGTTTCTTTGAAGGAGAACCCAACTGCAAATTGATAAATTTATGTTCTCAATTCCGCAAAATCAGACTGAAAATGAAAAATAAGAAAAGAAAATTGAATCTTGCTGCATAATGCATATGATTTGACTCTTCTAGTAGTTTGGTTTTGCTGAGTTATCTTGTGCGATTTGATGACAATTGCGCTTGTTTTTCTTTCAATTGGTCTTCCCAATTTCATCTTCGGCCAAACCCCGAGAGACAAACGTATATTGTGATTTAGCCCTGTGAATGAAATGAACAACACCGAACCTACTTCTTATTTTGTAAGGTTTTGCTTATTCCTTCAGAGATTAGGGTTTCAAAGAGTTGATTTTTACTCCCTTTTTTTGTCCCCACAAATGTAAAATTTCATTGCTCGATTGCTTCTCTCTATAAATAATTTGTACGCAGATGAAGTTTCAGTTTGCAATACCAGAAGCACTGGCAATCTTTATTTTGCTTCTTATCCTATATATTTAAGTGTTAATTAAGTTACATCTTTTTAATTCCTGAAGTATAACATTAGGCAAATTATACTGGGCTTCATTTGAGATCTGGGTAAAAGAGTTATTACACTAGTTTTTGAAACTCGTAGATGAACAACAGAATTCATGCAAAGCAAACTTCTTAAATACTGAACTAAGATGTTTCCTTTATGCAGCAAGTATTATTTCTCCACTGTATTTGTCACATAATTTCTCCTTTGTTACAAGTACAATATATGGCTGTCTTTATATTACTCTTGTTTTATGGAGATACGCCGCTATTGATTCTCTATGTTGGATCGTTCAACTGTAAACATTCTTTATGTTTCTTTCTTTAAACTTATAGAGAGATGCATGAGTATCTGGGATCCCAACTCGGAGTGCCAAGACCTCCTACAAACACCGGCCAATCTATTTGGTAATGCACTTTATGGTACTAGTTAGGGACTTATTCAAGAAGGATTGAGCACATATGGAGAGAAAATATTTGATCTAGTTCGGTACTTATTCAAGGAGGATTGAGCACATATGGAGAGTAAGTTTTTGGTTCAGGCTCTAATTATGTTCAAAGTAATAGAAGTTGAATGTTAAGGAAAAGCAATAGAATGCTACTGTTATAAAATATCTTGTGGGATTTCTTTCTTCCTTTTCTCGATGAGCAGATAAGCAAGTACTTTTCTGATCCTCAATACTACTTCCAAGTGTGTGACCATTTCTTCGTAGGGTAAACACACACATACGCATGGGCACACACATAGAGAGAGACACACACAGATAGATTAAAGCCACGTGCTGAAGAAACAGTGTCCATTTTCTTCTTTGGCTTAGGGAGACTGGACAAGGATAACAGAACCCGTTGGTGGAAGGCTCTCGTAAACCCTCAATAAATGACATAAATGCTCCAGATTTATACATTCCATTCATGGCATTTGCCATGTACTTGATTCATTTTGGCGTCTCATTGGGTCTTTCTGGGAAGTAAGTCGTGAAATAAATTTAACATGGTTCAGTCTTGTCATTCTTGCTTGCATGACCCCTTTTCTTTTTATTTGGTATTGATTTACAGTGTATGATAAGTTTGGTTCCAATGCATCCCAGGTTTTCTTCAGAATCCTTAAGTTGGCAGTTTATGAAAGGAATGGTGGGGGAAGTCATGCTGTTGAAGTTGTCATTGCTTTCACGTGGAGATGGGGAGGCGCTGCTGCTTGATATGGTAGCATATACTGGGTATACTTTCACATGGATGTGTGTGGCTGTGTTGGGGCGTGTTACAGATACTACTTGATTGTTGTCTGGAAGTGTTTGTGCATGGGTATCTTCTTGGTAAAGACTATGAAGCGAACTCTCCTTGCAGAGGTTAGGAGTTACGAATCAAGCAAGCATTACTATCTCTTGCTTTGCATTGCTTTTGCCCAGTTCTCATTGATGGCCTTATGTTTCAGTTTTTTGAGACAATCAAATTCTGTTCCCATAAAATGTATTTCTTTTTGTTCTGTTCCTAGGAGTTATACATGTAACCAGGTTGTTTCCTACGATTAATACAATCCCTTGAATTACAATACTAAACACCAAATTTGGCATGTTGAATTTATTGCATTCTTGATGCTTATAATTGATTATTGTCATGAAAATTCTTGAAATAAAGGCTGAGATTGTCTATAAACCCTCTAACAAAACCATAAACTCTTGTCCACTTTCCACTCTCACGCAATCAAGCCACGGTTAATTTTGTCCATTTTCAATGGACAAGTAGCGTTTCTGTTTATAAATAATATCCGACTTTTACCCTCGCGATTTAGCCGCCAATGGTTTGTTACACACTAGCCGTTGCGGGACACGCGGTTTCCCTGCTAAATCCAGGACCCAAGTCTAAGAGTCCAAAACACAGAAAGCAAACCATCTCATTACTTCAAAAATGCAGAGGCATAAACCAAATCCAATCAATACACGCCAAGATCATACGAAATGGCCATGAACAAGACCCATTTATCGTCTTTGAGCTCATTCGCATTTCTTCAAACTTAAAGTTGATTGACTATGCCTCCAAGGTTTTTCAACAAACCCATAACCTAAATGTTTATCTTTACACTGCTCTCATCGACGGGCTTGTGTCATATGGTTACTACGCTGATGCTATTCGCCTCTACTGTCAAATGGCCAATGAATCAATCTTGCCTGATAACTATGCCATCACCTCAGTCTTAAAGGCTTGTGGATTTCTGTTGGCTCTGAGAGAGGGTAGAGAGATTCATAGCCAGGTTTTGAAACTAGGGTTACGGTGTAATAGATCGATAAGGCTCAAGCTGTTGGAGTTCTATGGGAAATGTAGTGAGTTTAAAGACGCATTACAAGTTTTTGACGAAATGCCTGAATGTAATGATGTTATTGCATCAACGGTCATGATAACTTGCTTTCTTGAACATGGACTGGTTGAGAATGCGGTTGATATTTTTAATAGGGTTAAGGTCAAGGATACTGTTTGCTGGACTGCAATGATTGCTGGGTTGGTTAGGAATGGGGAGACGAGTAGAGCTTTGGATTTGTTTAGGGAAATGCAAAGGGCCAATGTGAGGCCGACTGAAGTCACAATTGTTTGTGTTTTATCTGCGTGTTCGCAGTTGGGGGCATTGGAGCTTGGCAGATGGGTTCATTCATACATGGAAAAGTATCAAATTAAGCTCAATCATATTGTTGGTGGTGCTTTGATCAATATGTATTCAAGGTGTGGTGATATTGATGAGGCGCTACAAGTTTTTAAGGATATGAAAGAGAGAAATGTCATCAGTTATAATTCAATAATTGCAGGGCTCGCTATGCATGGGAGAAGCATTGAAGCAATCGAGATGTTTCGGGAAATGATAAGCCAAGGTCTTAGACCAAGTAATGTTACTTTTGTTGGTGTGTTGAATGCTTGTAGTCATGGAGGCTTAGTGGATTTGGGATTTGAAATCTTTCATTCTATGACAAGAGATTATGGAATTCAACCTCAAATTGAGCACTATGGTTGTATTGTTGATCTTCTTGGTCGCTTAGGTCGTCCTGAAGAGGGTTATGACTTCATCACAAGCATGAACATAGAACCAGATCACATAATGTTAGGGGCTTTGCTAAGTGCTTGTAAAATCCATGGAAAACTTGAGTTGGGAAAAGTTATTGCAAAAAGATTGTTGGATTGTGGAAATGCAGATTCTGGAACTTATGTCCTTCTCGCAAATGCATATGCTTCATCGGGTAAATGGAAAGAAGCTGTACAAATAAGGGCAAAGATGAGGGAGGCAGGAATCCAAAAGGAACCAGGTTGCAGTTCCATTGAGGTAAATAATGAAATTCATGAGTTCATTTTGGGAGACGTTAGACACCCTCAAAGGGAAGAAATCTACAAAAAGTTAGAAAATTTGAACCAAATATTAAGATTGGAAGGATACTCTCCATCAACAAATGTGGTGCTGCATGACATCGAAGAATGGGAGAAAGAACGGGCATTAGCAATACACAGTGAGAGGCTTGCAATATGCTATGGTTTAATCTCAACTAAACCATATACTACAATTAGGGTTGTGAAAAATTTAAGGGTTTGCGATGATTGCCACTCAATTATCAAGCTCATTGCTAAGATTACCAAGAGAAAAATTGTAGTGAGAGATCGCAATAGGTTCCACCATTTTGAAAATGGAACTTGTTCTTGTGGGGACTATTGGTAAAATAAAATGCCAACTTTTTGCACTACGAACATCATGTTTATCTTAATATGTATTGATTGTCACACGTATACTATTTACTATCATATAATAATTTTTTAAAATTTTGCAAGAAATTTGGAGTTCAAAATAATAATAAATGGAAACTGGATAGGCATTTCATTCATTTTAATGTTTAAAATAAAAATATTAAATAAAAAGGTTCCATCTTTTCTCAGAGAAAAAATGGTGAAAAAATACAGAGGACAAACAAGTTTTACTTGAGGGTCTGTGCTATAAGCGCAGCAGGGCACAAAATGGACAGGTGTCGCTCTGAGAACTGATCGCGGTCCTAGAAAAGGACGATGGGTCGCGCACAGAACTTCATCGGAACCGTAGAAGTTGTTTTGCTCGAACCCAGAAAGTACGTTAAGCTTATCTAAACAAGTAAACGGTGACAGAGGAGTGCGAGATCAGAGCTTCGTCTCTTCTCAGTACAAGAAGAAGGGAAGTCGGTAAGTGTATTTGTTTTTTATTGTCTCATGCTTTTCGTTTTGCCTATTTTATCAACTTTATTTCAGAATCAGAATGTTGATTTCAAGAATCACTAATAATATGATAGAAACAGTGGAAAACTAGTTAAACCCTCTTCGATTCTCTTAGTTGCACTTCTTTTTCTCTGTACGAGTCTTTAATGAATTTTAAGGCTTTTTTCGTAATACAGAAGCTGAATTAGAAGCAGTGCAAAGGATTCTATTGAGGACTATCACCTTTTTTTTTTTTTTTTTGGGCTTCGTTGTACTGTTATGTTTCAGTAAATGAATGCATCACTTCGTTCAAAAGGTATCAGTAAAATGCTATAACTGGTGCTTAATTTCAACACACAGATGGCCATAGTGTCTTACATCCTTCCTGGGAGTGGGTTTTTATAGAAAGTTGGTGAGTATCGAGAGGACTTTAATGGGTTCTTTATTTTCTACTTTTTCTTTTTCCTCTAAAAATTTTTCACAAAGTTATGCAAACGTTATATGTAAATTAACCAACTTTTATCATCTTTGAGAAATAGCTGACACATAATTAGTGGGGTGAATTCGTGAAAAAGAGCTAATTTCTAGAACAAATTGTTGAATATATGGTTTTTGATTTGGTTAAATGAAGAAAAAGGAATCCAGTAGTTGTTTCCATCTTGTTTGTGATTGAGGCCTAGCTGTGTTGAATTGAGAGTAATCTTTGATATTTTATCTTCTTAAGAAATTTTATGAAGTACTTAAATGGTTAGGGGCTTTGCAAATAATTCGGTTTGTGAAGAATTTTTCTTTTGATTATTTTGATTTATGACTTAAGCTGGGATAGCATATGACCAACTTCATGTTTTCATGAAACAGTGAATTTCACAGCTTTTGTGAATGGGGATTATGGAGTGATTTCAGATTCTGCAAAATAGGGCCTGAAGCTGACATAGATAGCAAGATGATGGAAAATACAGTTGGAACGGATGTTTGTATTAGTGAAGGTGGAGAATTGATTAATTTCTATGATGGGAGAGAGTTGATTGTAAATGAAGTTGATGGAAATGCAGAACCTTATATAGGAATGGAGTTTGAATCTGAAGAGGCTGCCATGGCATACTATGTGCATATGCTAAGCATGTTGTATTCATTGTCCGGGTTGGTAATTGTCATCATTCATGCTGTGATGGGTCAATTGTAAGTCGTAGAATTCTTTGTAATAAAGAAGGATTTCGTGTAAATAACAAGAAAACTAAGAGGCTTGAGGTGAGGAAGCCGAGGGAGATTACTAAGGAGGGTTGCAAGGCAATGATAATGGTGAGGAAGGAGAAGTCAGGAAGATGGGTTGTTACAAAGCTCCAAACAGTGCATAGTCATCCTCTAGGAATTTCATCTGGCAAAGGTCGTCAGTTTATGGTTCAGGCACGACCACAGGTTAGTTTTCCATTTTATTTTTCTTGGATGGCCAGAACTTATTAGTACACATAATCTATGTCAACTTAACAAACACTACTCTTACAGTCTCTGTTTTACTTTTACTAGGTTCTTGACCACTTGTGTTTTGTGTCCATAAATGCACAAAAGCTGTATTTTATAGATGAAGTATCAGTTAATGGACTGATAAAGAATGAATAAACTTCTCAGAAAGAAGGTTTGATACATTGATAGCTTCCACTAGTTGTTTGTTTAATTTGTCAGAATTTGTCAGAGCCTTTTACAATATAGTTATTTTATAATCAGCTGGTCGATTGGGATCTAATAGTTCTCACCCTTTAAGCTTAAGAGTTCCTTGAACTCACTTTTTGGAGAAACTTTGTTGTGTCAACTAGTTTTAGTTGATAAAGCCATAATAAACAGGGAGAAGAGTCTGTCAACTTTTTCCTGTCTACAGCTGCTGTTTTTTTCCCCTAAGCTCTTGTTATTAGGATATATTGCTTTGGTTGTGAAGTTATGAGATGTTGAAGGAAAACTTTTCTTGAGATTTTTGGCTTTTAATTTAAAAAAAAGAAGTTCCAAAGAACGAAATGCAGCTTTCATATATGTTGATTTGTGAAGTTTTTCTGTGTTCACAACACAACTTCCCTGTGTAGGATGAGAAGGATAAGAAAATCCGGGAGCTATCCACAAACATCCACCGTGCAAATCAACAATTGGCAGCGTGCCGGCAGCAGCTAGAAAGGATTTTGAAAGATGTAAAACAACACACAGATCATCTGACAAAAAGTATTCAGGACATACTTGAGAATGTCAAGGAAGTGGAAGAAGCCGAGGATGAAGAGCTATGAAAGATTGTAGATAGTCTTAGCATGTAGATTCATCCAGCGATCCCGCCATTCTTTCCAATCCCTAATTATGAGTCAAACACTTTTCATTCTGGTTCAAATCCGAGGAGCATTGTTAAATAGATTGTACATAGTTCAGTTTTCATCCACGGTCATTTTCTTCCTCTGTTTTCCCTTACAGATTCTCCTTTTTCTTCTTCTCAAGAAACCATTTTTTTTTACTGATAAATTGAAAGCTCCTGGAATATGGCAGTCCTAATCCGATAAATTAATGGTCCCTTTTGAAAATGACTTGATTCTTTCTGATCCCGTTTGTTTAATCCGAGCCCTGAGGAATGAAATTGTCAATAATCGCCAGCTTGTTTCTTGATTCTTGACATCTATTCCATCTGGGTTTGCCTCAGTAATCTAAAATTTGTCAAAAGCTTTTACAGTAAGTTCAGATTTTTCGTGCCCAATGGATCACTTCAGAAAGTCAAATACGTCAATACAAAATTCTTATGAAAATATTTTTGGACCAAAACACACGTTACTACATTACTTGTCCAGCTACAAAAGGGCAATCCAGTCATTACACTTGCAGTTGATGTCATGTCCTAATGTAGTAGATCCAATCCAACTTTAGCTTAAGGAAACCAAACCTGCTTGCTTCTTTTTTCTTTCTTTAAACCAACAAAAAAGCAAAAAAGCAAAACAGAAAAAGCAAAGCATCTCTGTTTCTCCCATCCATTATTTCAAAGAATCCGATTTTAAAAGCAATAAACAATAGAGAGAGTTTCATTTCGTTCCTCGACTCATCAACCCACTGAGTGAAAAAGGACCCTTCAAGAACTATGCCTGAGTAAGCTTCGTTTTTCTTCTTTATTCTCTTTTAAGATCGTATTTTCCTTATTCTGACTTCTTTTCTTCGTTCTGCACAGATCTGAAGAGTACCCTAAAGAACATAACAGCAACACAACCAGAAGAATCAGTTCATCTTCCTCATCATCAACAACCAGCGTCCACGTCACAGCCTTGGATGGAATTGTCAACGTCAACTCTCTCTTCACAATTGCTGTCTTTGTCGGACTTTCTTTAACAACCCCGGGCCAACACAGCCTTGAGAATCCGTCAGCCTGCGACGCTGGCACTGACGTGGCCAAAAAGCTCTTGGTTTTTGAGGTTGTGTCGTTCAGTTTCTTTTTGTTCTCGTCTTTAGTTGCTCAGGGTTTGAAACTCGCCATTAATTTGATAAACAGCAAAGATGTTGATGAAGCGTTTAGAGCCCACATTAATTTCACGGTTTTGAGGTTTGGTATGATGGGTTCAGCTATTGGTTCGGTGATGGGTTGCTTGTTTTTGATGCTTTCAATTATTGACGTAATCCAGATTCGGTTGGGACTGTTGTCTTGTGGAAGTAAATCTGCGGTTCATGCTGTTGCGGCTTTGGTTGTATTGGTTTCTTCTGCTCTCTTGGTTTACATTTCCACTGTTGTTTATGCCTTTTGGCGCTAGAACTTGTGCCATATAGTTAATATATGTGTACTGCATTGCAATGATAAAGATTGGTAACGTTTTGTTTTCAGATTGGTACAAACATGAGAAATTTTTCGTGATCTTCGTAATTGAAATTTGGTAGAGACTTGAGGCTTGTACATATTCTATAGTAATACTTAGTTAATTGTAGTTTTTAGATGCAATCAACGTTGTGTGCAAACTTTGTATTTCATTTTGATTGTAATTCTGATAAGCGCGGATTAAATTTGGCATTTTAATTGAGGCTATGTTGGAACTGATTGATTGTCAAAGATTGGAATTTGTCAATTGAATTTGAATGCTTCGATAATTCAATTTAATTTGGAATCCACTTTGATGTGGTAAAAGGTTGTCTTGAGGTATGGGGATCACACTAGTGCTATGAATTTTCAGTCTAGCGAACAAAGATATCGGCTAAATTGATATGCTGAACTTGATTGCTATATGTCTGAGGGAATTTGTTAGGATTTACATATGCTATACAGTTAATGGCAACTGGGTATGTTGTTGTTCTGGTGTAAACATACATTAGTTTAACAGGAATCATTAGCTTAATTACTATGCTTCAATCTGTCTTCTCTTGGTAGCTCTCATCTGAGTTCTCTCTTTCTTTTTTTGCTTAGATGAATCAGTTCATGCATAAAAGCATTAGCAACAATTAAAAGACAACTTAAAGATTTATTTTTTGGGTGCGTTTGATTTGGTACATTGCATGCTTATATGATCACAATGCTTGTATTCAGACATCTGGCTTGCTTAATCTGTTCCAGTGAGACCAAAATATAGCAACTTCACATTGTTTGCTACTTTATTTTTGTCTTAGGATTCTGATTTGAGTTTGTTAATTTAAACATATATTTACCGTCCTACTTGTGTAACATTTTCCTTGATTTTACTGTTTAATTGCTCTGTTACACTTCATCTCTCTGCTTTTGGCTAATTTTTGTGGTCACTGTTAAGTCTCTTTTAGTTGATGCATAAATAACTGCGTATTTAAGAATCAAATGTTGTGCAAATTACTCTCCATCTGCAACTTCACATATTCTGAGTCATTGCTTTCCTTCTGCCTTATACTTGGATCATTATTAATTTGTTAAAAGAATTTCCACCACAGAATTATTGGTTGGTGTCTCCATCAACCTCGACAGTTACGAGAACAATTTCTCATTGCCTGAAGAGATTATATACATTGCAGATTTTGAAATTCTCCATTCCTTCCAGGCTGCAACTAACTGTTCATTTCAGATAACCGTTCATTTGAGAATGCTGAATGCTGGATTGGCAGTTTGGTTTGTCTTTATTGCAGCACCTTATATGCTAAAAGGATAGAAGACAAAACTCTGTGGGCTGCATTCTCATTCTGTCGGGACTCGTTTTGGAAGTTTGCAGACAAGCCATCTTAGAATAATTCTTCCAACTCCCTGGATATCCTTGTCAGACAGTTTGCTGATTCAGTTGAAGGATTCCTTACAAGGGACGGTTATCTTTCTTGCCTTTTAGCCTTCTTCTTTTGCAACTTGCAATACTCTTCTTCTGTACCTTGGATGCGGGTGAAGAATGAATTAAAATGGATGTGTAATTAAAAATTTAAACCGGTAAGATTTTGACGGTAGTATCTTTCATCTACCCTTGCAACTTTGATCCTCAGGATTCAATATTCTCTCTTGATTGAGTATTTATTTGAAATTAAACAATCTTCTAGCTGCAATTGATATCTATAAATTCAATTTCAGCAGCTTGCTGTTACTTTCGCGTCTACAATTGTTAGTTTGGCCCACTGTTCGAATTCATTCAATCACATGCGAGTATTATAAATCATAATTCAACATGTAATGGGTCAAAATTAAAAAATAATAATAGTAAATCCAATTTAGTTCGGTAGTCTGATTCAACCTTCCTATAAACATCATCAACACCAGAACTTGGATCCGCTAGAAATCCATGTACAGAAAAGAAGGCACTCGTCCAAGCATGCAGAATATGCCACGGATGGCCATTCGATCTCCCTTCATATCTCTGAGTTTTGTTTGTGAAAATTACTGTACTCTTTTAATTGAACATTTTTTCAGGAACAATCCTAAAGCAGGAGATTATCATTAACAAATGACAGAAATTCCCCAAAGAACACTAGATGACCTTGTTAACTTGCTTTCAAGTTCATCAAATAAGGATGATGTTGATGATCATAATAGAAGTCCATCAAAAAGCACTAGATAATCTCGTTAATGTAAATTCCCACTTCACAGTTGCCCTATTCGTGGGGTCTTTCACCGCACCACACCAGGAGAGTCCCGAAAACTAACCGGAATGCTAAACGGAAAACTTACTGGACGGATTGTTTAAGACGGTTCTTCTGTCAGAGACAAGGAGAAGATTCTTGTTGGCATTATCGGTAGCGGCGTTGTTTGTGGGATTGTTCTTCTGACGCTGTCGATGTTAAGCTGTCTAGTGGAAGCGATTAGGCTTTGAATTCCGTAGCATCACTCTACTAGGCTGTCATTCTGTAAACTAAAGCAAGTTTACATTAATGTTTTAAACTAAAATATTGTATGTCTTCTATATTATTTTTGGAGCAAAAGCCAAAAACCATTGATGGTTTTGCCATAGGAGCGTCCAATTTATACATTGGAGAGAAAAGAACTGCCCAGGGATTTGACACGGATTGATGACCTAAGTAAATAAACTCTACTCTGAATAAGTCAAACGTCAAACCCTAGTTACCATTTACGAAACAAACAGTCAACTCTCTCTCCCACTTTATGTGGTTCAGTCTGCACCTGGGGTTTAGGTGTCGTGCATGAAATCAGGATGGTCGGCCATGATTCATCCATGATCTGCTTAAAATCCATGCACAGAAAATCACTCATGTAATTACAACATTTATAACAACAGTAACAGGATCCAGAATCTGCCATGGATAGGGACGTATTTGATCTCTCTCTGATTTTCGTTTGTGTAAATTACTGCATGCTTTCAATTGAATCTAACATTACATTCTTTAAAAAAATTTAAGAGGTCTGAAGAAGGAGCTGATCAACAAGAGATGACAGAAATCCGTCAAAGAACACTAAACAACCTTGTTAGATTGCTTTCATCAAGCTCGAATAAAGAAGATGACGATTACAATGACGCAATAATAGACGTTCATGGAAAAGCACTAGATGATCTCGTCAATGTAAATTCCCTATTCACGATGGCTGTATTCGTGGGTTTATCTTTCGCCACCCCCCAGCGGGAAAGTCTCGAAAGCCGACGGGATGTGATTCTGATTCCGGCATGGCAAAAAGACTCATTCAATACGAAGTTATATCGTTTGCTTGCTTTCTTCTGTCGAGCCTGGGAGCCAAATCACTCAAGGTACTTATAAACTTGAAGAAGATCAAGAAAAAAATAAAACGCATACCCAAGCTGGAAAGTGTGTTCAAAACAATTCTTTTATCGGGGACATGGAGAAGATTCTTGTTGGCATTATCTATTGCGGCGTCGTTTACTGGGATTGCGTTATTGACGTTGTCGATATCCAGATAAGAGTAGGGAAGCTGTCTTGTGGAAGCGAGTATGCTTTGAATTCGGTAGCATCACTGTGTGGAATTGTTCTTATTTCTCTGCTATATGCACCATCCATGTTGTTTGTTGTAATTGCTACTGCTCCACGAAATTATTGACCCGCAGTTGTTTTGATATATAAATTTTGTACCAGTTACGACATCAGTGTCATGAAAATGATCCATCAAAAATCAAAATGATTACGAATAGCAATGACAATTGTCCCTTTATTCTTTCTCTTTTATTATTCTTAAATGGCATTGTTGATTGTGTCTTGTTTTATTATATGTTAATGTTAGTATTTTCACTTTTCCTATAGTATGCTTTGCCTTAACCTTTACCTTTACCTTTATCTGCACCAACGAAGCTAAGAACAAAGGACATCTATCCTCTTATTTTATATGTTCTTTTCTCATTTGTTACGCTTAATTATGAACCAATCAATGATTCCAGATCCTACTGCCATTATTCATCCACGATCAGCTTAAAACCCCATGCTGCACTCACTCTTCTTCCCAACTCATAGCTGGCTCAAGAAAAACCATCTAGAATCTAAATCATGGACGAGCGTAGGTTTATGATCTCTGTCTCGCCTTATGAATTTTGTTCGTACATGAAAATTAATTAAGTATAGGCAATGCATGCATGGTTGCATTTTCATTAAATCTAATATTACTGTCTATTTTCTTTTCGTTTCAGGAATAACAATAACTCTGCAGCAGAAGAGCAGCCAGGAGGTCTGGGTGCTTTTGATAGAGGCTCACTCAAAATGACTAGATGATCTTGTTAACGTAAACTCGCTCTTCACAATGGCTGTGTTTAATGGTTTATCCTTCGCTTCTACAAACTAACACAGTCTTGAAAACCGATCAGAATGCGATCCAGATCTGGTCATGGCAAAGCGACTCATTTTGTTCGAAGTCTTATCCTTTAGTTTCTTTCTCACACCAAGCCTAGCTGCGAAGTCTCTCAATAAGGAATAGTTTCGATTTATATCCGTGCTTAAAAGCTTTCCTGTCACAGGATTGGAGGCATAGCTTGCTGCTTCTGTCGTGAGAGGTATTATTTCATTGACATTGTCGATGACTAATCTGATACAGTTAAGACTCGGGAAGATGTTTTGTGGCAGCGTTTATACAACAAGATCGGTTGTTTCGCTGATGACAATGGTTGGCATTTCCCTGGCAGGACTTTATTTACCACCATTTCTGATTGCTATGTTTGGTGGTGTGAATGGGTACTACAAGAAGAAGCAAAGGTCTAGAATTGATAGTACTACTGCTCCAGTTTAAATTACTTCGTAAAATTGCCTAAATAAATTACAAAATAAAAAGAAAAACTCCGTTCTGGAGTCAGCCAGTCGTATGACTGTCAGTGTGAATGTGAGTGTCTTTAGTATACACCTTTCCACTAAATGATTGTCTTCTGTAATTAGGAATGTTATAGATTCATATCTCAGTTTTAATAATGTACTTCAGTAATACATTACGTTCAATGTTTAACCCAAGCACTTTTAAGAAGCATTTTCTTGGAATAAGCATAAACAATCAGTGTTTTTGTATTATTCCTTAATTAGTATTTGTTTCTGAAATAGATGGATATATTTCCTAAAAGAAACAAGTTTTGAGGACTAAAAAAACATTTGCTAGACATATGTTAGGCCTTTTTAATAATTATTTCTACTTTTAGGCTTATACATTAAAAAGAAGCACTTTTACTCAAAATCACTCACTGTAGAAGCACTCTTAAATACACACTAAAAATGGATAAAAGAAAACCTGTCAATAACAAGTTAATTAATCCTCTCTCTCACAATCAGATAGAGGAGTTAGAAATAAGATTTCAAGATCTAAAACCCCAACAAAGAAACTTAATGAAACCTATAAATCCATCGTAATTAAAGATCTAGTTACTAATATCTTGTGGGGAGACATCCCCTAAATTTGAGGATCAAGACAAGAAAATGGCATCTAAATCAGTAATTTTATATCCACTACACCAAAAACACGAGTAAAATGAAGCTTCACCGATTCCAACAGACAGCTGTGCTCTCCATATGTCACGTTATATAATAGAGTCAAGTCTGGTTCTCTCCAATATTAGTTAAATCACAATGGCCTTTAATTAATCAAACTAGATCGTAAGTAAGGCCATTATTCACCCATGATTAGCTTAATAAGAAAAATATCTGTCCCAATTGTGTAGAAGGACATTGTTGTTGATATCAACTGAGGCTTCGGCGCTTGGGGCATTATTTTTTCTGACGCTGTCGATGCTTAATGCGACATAGATAAGGCTAGGGAAAGTTGTCTTGTGGCAGCTTTCAGACATTAAAATCGGTGGTATCATTGACCGTATTGGTTTTGTCTTCACTGATGTTGTATTCACCACCTATAATCTTTGCTGCAATTGCTAATTTCATGATCAAGAGAGCTGCTACAGCTACGATTGTCGTATACATACTTTGAAACTTTAATGCAGTCCCTGAGTCTAGCCAGTCAATAACACTTGGGGTGTCAATATTAATGGAGGAGAGAGTCTCTAGTTTTCATGGTGTAATACATCTTTTGAAGAAAATGACTGGCAGTGTTACCGTTTTTTAATTGATTAGATTATTTTAATCTCGAGTCTTTCGAAAGGTTTGAAATTTTTTTGATGTTATATATATTGCTATCGACCTGGCACTTAGATAAGAAATTTGTTCAATAATTTAATTTGACTTTCAAGGCAGATGATTTAGACTTGAGAGATATCTCCTTTAATTTACTTCTTATTGCTTGAATCTTCTCATTGAAGTCGTGTTCTTTTGCATGCCCTTCGTCAGTAATAATTAGGACACAAAAAGTTTCTTTACTGTCTCCTTCAGAAGTGTTTGAATGCATCACTAAAAGTTTTAAATAGTTAGTTACTTAATTAATGCTCACATGTCTTAATTAATTAAAGTCATTCTGATCTTACAATACAGCAAACTCTTTTAGGCTAACTACCCTTATCAGTTACCTTTTTACAGAAAATAAACAGTCAATCCTCATTCACAAAAGTAGATTCATTTTCCAAGTGTCCTTCCTAATCAACGAAGACGGTAGTAATTTGAAAATCTTGTACCCTGTACCATTATTTAGCTTAGCTGGCTAGCTTTCGTTTTATTATGTATATAGTCAATTCCAAGTCTCCTCCTAATACAATATGATATTACATGAATCACGCGTTTTTAATCAAACTAGATCCTATGGTCATTATTCATCCATGATCAGCTTAAAACCCCATGCTGCACTCACTCTTCTTCCCAACTCATAGCTGGTTAAAGAGAAACCATCAAGAACTAAATCATGGACGAGCTTAGGTTTATGATCTCAGTCTCTTCTTATGAATTTTGTTTCCGTGCATGAAAATTAATTGAGTATAGGCCCTACACTTGATGTGTTGCGTCGTTGCACTTTCATTGAATCTAATAATATTACTGGTTATTTTCTTTTTTTTTTCAGGAATAACAATAAATCTGCGGCAGGAGAGCAACCAGGAGGTCTGGATGAGCTGATAGAGGTTCATTCGAAAGCACTAGATGATCTTGTTAACGTAAACTCGCTCTTCACAATGGCTGTGTTTATTGGTTTATCCTTCGCTTCCACAAACCAACACAGTCTTGAAAACCGACCAGAATGCGATCCAGATCCGGTCATGGCAAAGCGACTCATTTTGTTCGAAGTCTTATCCTTTGGTTTCTTTCTCACATCAAGCCTAGCAGCGAAGTCTCTTAAAGTTATATTGAATTTTCATAAGATAGAGAAGAGACTTATTTTATCTTCGTTCTTAAAACCTTTCCTGTCAAGGAAATGGAGGCACAGCTTGCTGTTTCTGTCGTTTGCGGCATCGGTAGGAGGTATTATTTCATTGACGTTGTCCATGGTTAATCTGATACAGATAAGGCTCGGGAAGATGTATTGTGGCAGTGTTTATACTTCAAGATCTGTAAGTTCGCTGATTGCAATGGTTTGCATGTCCCTGGCAGGACTTTACTTGCCCCCATTTCTGATTGCTATGTTTGCCGGTCTCAACTAGGACATGAAAAAGGAGCAAAACTCTAGAAATGGTAGCACTCGCGTTTGAATTAGTATGTAAAATGGCAGAAATAAATAATTAACTCCTTTGCAGAGTCATTCAGTCGTATGAGTGTGATTGTGATTGTGAGATCTTGTGTTTTTTTATACTACTAAAAATATTTTGAAACAAGCAGTTTTTTTTCATTCCTTAATTAGTATTTTTTTTTTCAGGTTTATATATATATTTGAAAAAAAAAAAAAAGAAGAAGCAGTTTTACTCAAAATCACTTACTATAGAAGCACTCTTAAATAGTCTCTATAAATGGATTAAAGAAAACCAATCAATAAGTGAGCACTACAAGTTAATTAATCCTCTCTCTCTCTGTCTCTCTCTCAATCAGATAGAGAAGTTGGAATAAGATTTCAAGATCTAAAAACAACAAAGAAACTCAACGAAACCTATACATACACCCTAATTAAAGAGCGAGTTGCGAATGTCTTTGGGGGGAAACATCCCACTGAATTATAGAATCGAGAAAAGTCTCCTCCACGAAAAACACTGAGTGAAATGAAGCACTCCAATCGACAGCTGTGCCCCATTCGTAATATTATACGATAGAGTCAACTCTGTGTCTCCTTCTGATATTAGTTAAATCACGCGTCTTTAATTAATCAAAGTAGATCGTAAGGCCGGCAGCGATTCACCCATGATCAGCTTAAAACCCCATGCAGATGCAGACACGCTTCTTCCCAAGCCAAGGGGAAATTTTGATTCTCCCTGAATTAGAAAAATATTTCTGTCACAACTGGGGAGGACATTGTTGTTGATATCAACTGGGGCGTTGGCACTTGGTGTAATTTTTCTGACGCTTTCGATGGTTAAGGTGGTACAGATAAGGCTAGTGAAGTTGTCTTGTGGCAGCGTTTATACTTTTAAAATCGGTGGTATCATTGACTGTAGTGGTTGTATCTTCACTGATGTTGTATTTACCACCTATTATCTTTGCTGCAATTGCTAATTTCAAGATCAAGAGAGCAGCTGCAGCTACGACTATTGCATACATGCGCTAATATTAGAAACTTTAATGGAGTCACTGAGTCTGGTGAGTCAATGACCCACTTGAGGTGACAATAATTAATGAACGAGAGAGTCTTCAATTTTCTTGGTGTAATAGAGCTTTCGAAGAAAATGACTGCTGTGTGCTGCTGATTTTTAATTGGTTAGATTACTTTTATCTTGTCTTTCGAGAGGGGTGATATTTTGTTGCAATGATGCAAGTTGGAACCGACCTGGCACTTGGATAAGAAATTTGTTCAATATTTCAATTTGACTTTTAAGGCAGATGATTTCAACTGGAGAGACCCTCCTTTGGTTACTTCTTATTAAAGTAGTCATGGCCCATCTGTTAGTCATTGATGCTTTTAGGGATGCAAAAATGTCTTTACCTTCTCATTCAGTAGTCGTTGAATGCAGTACTTGTCATGAATCTTAGTTAAAAGTCTTCCACATGAAAATATTAAGTCACAAATGGTTCAGGTTCAAACAACTCACTAACATTTGAATGCGTATGATTAAAAGTCTTAATTAATTAAACTCATTCTCACCTTACAGAACAGTAAGCTCTTTGTATCTAGCTATCCTTATCAGTTACCATTTTACGAAAAATAAACAAATACTCATCGCTCATGCAAGCAGATTCATTTTCAAAGTGTTCTCCCTAGTCAACAAAAGACGGTAAGCATAAATATGATCACTTCTCTGGATTAATTAGTGCTGTATGGCTTAGCTTAGCAAGCTTTCTTTTTTGTTATCTGATAGAATCAGTTCTATGTCTCCTCCTTGGATAACATAATATTACATAATTCATCCACGATCAGCTTAAAGCCCCTTGCTGCTGTCACTCTTCTTCCCAGCTCACAGCTGACTAAAGAAAAACCAACAAGAGTCTAAATCATGGACGAGCTTAGGTTAATGATCTCAGGCTCACCTCTGAATTTTGTTCGTACATGATAATTAACTGAGCATATGGAATACACGCATGTTTTCAAATTTCGTTGAATCTAATATCATTGTTTAATTTTCTTTTCTGATTGGGTGATAAAAGGTGCATTCAAAATCACTAGATGATCTTGTTAACGTAAACTCGCTCTTCACTATGGCTGTGTTTATTGGTTTATCCTTCGCTTCTACGAACCAACGCAGTCTTCAAAACCAATCCGAATGCGATCCAGATCCGGTCATGGCAAAACAACTCATTTTGTTTCGAAGTTTTATCCTTTGGTTTCTTTCTCATATCAAGCCTAGCAGCGAAGTCACTCAAAGTTATATAAACTTTCACAAGATAGAGAAGAAACTCATTTTGAATTCGCGGTTAAAACTTCTCCTGTCACGATATTGGCGACACAGCTTGCTGTTTCTATCATTTGCAGCATCGGTGGGAGGTATTATTTCATTGACGATGTCGATGATCAATCTGATAATATAAGACTCGGGAAGATGTTTTGTTGGTGTTTATACTTCAAGATCGACAAGTCCGCTGATTGCAATGTTTTGCATTTCCTTGGCAGGACTTTATTTACCACCATTTCTGATTGCTATGTTTGCTGATTTGAACGAGGACAACTACAAGGAGCGAAGCTCTAGAATTGATAGTACTCACGTTTAAATTAGTATGTAAAATTGCATAAATAAATAAATAAAACTCCAGCATGGATTCAGTCAGTCGTGTGAGTGCGAGTGTCTATGGTTTTCCAAGAGTAATATACCCATACGAATAAATGATTATCTTGTGTAACTAAAGGATGCTATACTTGTCAGCAAGATGGGAAGGGAAGATTTGTTTGTGGAGGATTATATGATGTGTTCGTATTCTTGTTTAGAGTTTTATCTTGTCCTTCGTGAGAGTTGGTAGCGTTTTCTATATTGACATCCGTCTGGCAATTAATAAGAAATTATATTAATCAAATTTGATTTCTATAGTAGAAGATTTTGACTGGAGACTTTCTTATGCAGTCTTATTCCTCTCTATTCCATTTCCATCTCTTATGTATGACGCTTTGAGCATGCAAAAATTTATTCGCATTCTCATTTTGCAACGGGTTGTGGTAAAGGGTTGAATGCAGTTATCCGAATATGCAAGATGAAAACACAAGTCACAACACATCCAGGTTTCAATACCTCACTAACTTGAAAGTGTATAGAAGTTAGCTTGATCTACAAGTTCACACAACCCCTCAGAAGAAAGAAGGAAAAAAAAAAAAAAGGCCTACAAGTTTTAGTTCACAGTCTAGAGACTAACAGAAACATAAAAAGAAAATTGCAAAGAGAAATTTACAATCCAAGGGGGATATTAGCAATGAGAAACTGTTGCCCGCTTTGCCTCAATTTCCTTAACACTTTGAACTATGTCATCGATGTTCCTTGATAGATGATGGGAATGATCCTCCATATCTCTTAAAACCATTTCAAGCTTTTCTTGATAAGCAGCAGATCGCTTTCGTTCCCGCTGTAACTCTGCAGCCAGCTCTCGAATCTTTACATCTTTCTCATCCTGGAAAAATCCCCAAAGAGAAAGAAAGATAATGGTCAATTTTATTGCATAATACTTGCAAATCATGAACAAGTTTCTGTCTTCGATGATGCACATTTCATGGATGCTAGATGGTTCCTAACAATGCCCTAATCAGGACGATTTATGCAGATGTCCATCCAAAGGCATTAAAAATCAATAAGCAAGTGACACAAAGGAACAATCTAAAGAATATCATCCAACTCAAGTCAGACGGCTACAGCAAAATCTTCTTCATATCTGCACGCTTACCTTGAGGGAAAAAAACTAGAAAAGAAAATGAATTTTTGCTTTGTTAGGATTGCATAATTTCACACTTCATGCAGAAAATATCTTTAATCTCTGAGAGACTTTGCTTATACATGACACACAAGTACAAGAATTATCCAGACTCAAGTTAGATATGTTCTAAAATCATCCAAAGCCGAACACTTGATGAAATCAGAAAGATAAAAATGGATTGCATATCTTCAGACTTAAATTCAACAAAAAATATCCCATCTCGGACCAGGACGCCAATACAGATTCCCAGATTCTAAAAGCAAAACACAGACTGAAGGAAACATCAAAACAGGAAAACATAGTTTACAAGAGGCCCAGCATCTTCTACCAACACTTTAATAAATAGGTAATAAACTCAACATGAAGTTAATTTTCAGTTCTACAAATGTCAACCGTGACAAAGATATATGAATTAACTCTACAAATATCAGCTGTGAGTTAGATACTTAAATTAAGTTTCAAGCACAGACGGAACTTGCAATTTCAGTACTATTACAATAAGAGCATCTTAGAAGAACAGACTTTTCCTTGAGTAAAATCTTCAAATAAATCAGAATTAGATAATGCATACACACACATATGTGCCTACCAGCTTACATTGTATCATGGTAATAGGCCAAACACACACACACACACAAAAGCTGGTAGGCACATGTATATGTGTGCATGCATTATCTAATTCTGGTTTATTTGAAGATTTTACTCAGAAAAAGTTTTCTGTGTGCACGCGAGCGCATAGAGGAAATTAATTTAACTCCATGATGCAACCAGATGTTAGCAAAGAACCTAGATACAAGAACAGACTTAATAACAAAAAAAACCTTAATAGAGAAACAGAAGTAATTTTATGACTACTCACTGGAGTTTGAGATAGTAGCACACTCCGATGGCCGTTGGCAGGTATAGCTACTAGAGGGTGGTTATGCTCCTTGATAAATCTTGTGACAACCCATTTTCCTGTTTTTTCTTTTTTCACCACTATCATTGCTTTACAACCTTCTCTGGTAATAGCTCGAGGTTTCCTATTCTCACTTCTTCTTGGTCTTAGCTTACGAAAACCCTCCTTATTACATACAAGTCGACGCCAAACAACCTTCCCATCTCGCATTGAACGGCGAAATGCATCAACACGCATAATGAAACCCAAATGCGTGGCATATGCATCATAAAACACCTTTGCAGCTTCCTCGGATTCAAACTCCATACCCACATATGGCTCCATATCTGAACTTTCATCTGTACTATCCATCGCTTGCTCATTAAGATTCTCTATCATTTCCCCATTCTGGTCAGTAGAATCGTTTTCATCCACTGCCAGAAAACATCTACCCTCATAAGATTCTCCTACTTTCCTAATGTTCCCACTTGTTTCAAAATTAGTATTAAAGACAAACAATACAAAGTACAAGATGATTTGTTGCTTCTCTTAAATCTCCCAGCTTGTTCTTGAACAAAACATAATTTTTCCTATATTTCCAAGAGTCACAGTTTCAGTTTATTACACAAAGAACAACATAACTAAATGAGTTTAATAAGTCTCCAAAACTTGACGTTTTAACATGAATATAAAACCTATGCCAAAATCCAACCCAACGTGAGACAAAATGATTCATTTTTGTCTCACATTCAATTAGTAAAAATTGCAACTTTATGTAATCCATGAAACGGCAGTCCATATGTCTCAAGTTTGATTCAACAAAAAAGAACCCAGTTCCCCAATCACTTACTGAAACAACAAAACCTCAATTTTGTCCATATGTCGTCATCCACACATGCAAACTTAAAAGGAAGCTGCTAAATTTTCAAGCTTTACATTTCCTTTTACAGTTCCTCACACGGTAATCATTTGAAGTTCAGTTCCTTCTTTGATTGAATAGTAAATAGAAATATGAAGAAGATATTACATTTTCATATCTACAAAAATAATAACAATAAGCAACAGAAGAATCAAACAGAAATGAAAGCTGCGATGATACAAATTAACTCACTTGATGAATACAGATGCTAACTCCAAATCCACTGTGGGACAGAAACAGAGGTTTTGGGATCACAAATCCGAAGTTTTTCAGTTCGAGAGATGAGAACCGGAAGGTGAAATGGGTAATGGGGGTCGGGGGAAAGAAGATTTCCTACGGTGCACTACCAGCGTATTATCTAGGCTATGACTAGTAGAGTTTTGCCAATTCAGCATGCTCTCTTTTTTTCAACTTAGATAAAAAAAAAAATGAAATATGCATAGCTGGAAAAGGGAAATAAATAATAAATATGATAAGCAAAGCAAAGACCCGAAAGTTTCGGTGCAAGTATTAACACGCAAGACAAACTTAAGTCGAGTTTCAATTAAACGGTGACGAAACTTGGCATTTCACTTTGACTCTCCTTCTGCATTTACCAACGAAATCAGATTTCAGTTTCGATTCTCGGAGTTTGAATGTCTACCGGATTCTAATTCAGTAAGTGTTTGTCTGCTTTCTCTTTTAAATCCTCCGTTTTTAGTACTTTGAGCTATCTAGCGATGGCTTTAACAACATTTGAGATTTGTTTCTTTGTTTTTTATTTATTTATTTATTTTAACAGGTTAGCGTTGCTTTGGTTGTTTCCTGAGAAAGTAGGCTCTTGAAATTTTGGGCTACGTAAAAGAAATTAAAGGAAAAAAAAATATTTTTTAATTCTGTATTCATTTCTTTTCCTTTTTTGGTTCTTCAATTTATTTAGACTGTTGAAACAGGAAAAACAAAAAAAAAATATTGTACTATGTTTTTTATAATGGGAATGCAACTTGTGTTTCAACTTTTAAAATGGTTGAGTGAGTTCCAAGTTTTATGGTTCATAATTAATGAAATTTCCCATATTAAATGTGATTCCAAGTATATGTAAGTTTTGCTTTGGGATAAATGTCTAGATTTGCATGACTAGAAGATTTCGAGTATGCTTTGTATGTTAAAAAGAGGGCTTGATTTAGCTAAGAATGTTTTAGCTCTGTGCATGTAATTGCTGTTGAATATACATGGGATATACTGCAAACAAATTTTCTTTTCGTTGACTATATTTATAGATTGACTTTAATTTTACCGTTTAGTCTTTTTCAAACAGTGTGTTGATCTTAGTCTAGTCAGTCTTCACAAAAATTTTCAGAAAATTAAAAAAAAATTGTTTAGTTGTCACTGGGCTATCCATGTGACACTTACTCATGTGTTCATAGGAAATATGATGTTGATTGTCATGTTCCCATTCTGTCAATATCTGTGGCTATAATTGTCACCTTACCGCCATGTCCAAATCCGGTTAATAAGATTTTGTTTTTGGTATTATTATGGTATAAAATCTGTTTTTACATCATCCTATAGATAAAACCTTCTTCTTTACATGTCTTCTGCTAGTGAATTGCTCCATCCTATGGCCTTTTCTGTAATCAGCAGTTTATTTAATCTTCTTCTATTGTATGCACGCCCTAAGTTTAATCTTGCTTCATGTCTTAACTGCTCAACTGAAATTGCACATGGATGCATTCTGTGCACTTGTTGAAATTTTGCCTTATACAGCCACAACAGATGTTTTCATTTGCTTTGCAATTGGAGATCTTGGTTTTGAACGTATAATTTTTAGTAAATAAAACACCTTGAAAATTAATTGTAATGTAGGAATAGTGCCTTTTTAGGAGTTTATGAATCAAATATAATAAGGAAGTTGTATTACTTTTCTTAAGATGTGCTTCTTGATTAACCCAACTGAGAATTTCTCGGTTTTATGAAAGTTTATTCAAGGATTTTGTTTGACAGTGGAATTGGATGAAGGACCTGCAGCAGCAGATAGCTCTGTCATAGAAAAATATGGTGAATCAGGAGGAAATGAAATTTTAGAACCATATGTTGGCATGGAATTTGATTCAGAAGATGCTGCCAGGAAATTCTATATGGGGTATGCCAGAAGGGTAGGATTTGTTGTTCGTATTATGCAACGTCGTCGTTCTGGGATTGATGGAAGAACACTTGCTCGTAGACTTGGATGCAACAAGCAGGGTTTTTCTCCTAATCCTAAGGGCACAATTGGACCTGAAAAGAAGCCAAGACCAAGTGCTAGAGAAGGTTGCAAGGCAACCATCTTGGTTAAGATGGAAAATTCTGGAAAATGGGTTGTTACAAGATTTGTAAAGGATCATAATCATCCTCTAGTTGTCACTTCCAATGGGTACAGTACAGCGGTGAGTTTATATTTTTCCATCGATCTTTGAATTTGAGTGTCTTGAATCTTGTTCTACACCTTAGTTGAAATTTTAAGATTATTTAGTTTCTTGACAAGTTATTTCGACCTACTCTTATCTATATATAATTATCAATCATAGTTGAAGTCAGCTCAACATCCAAGAACAATTTTTTGCAATATACTCTTTCATCTCAGCATAGATATTTAACAGTTTAGAAGAACGAACAGGTTGCCCAGTTGCCAGTAGAAAGCTTGAAACCAATGAAAGAGTCCTGGTTGGGCTCTTTGACTATAATCATTGCTCACGGAGAGTGAAAGCATATTGTTATTTGATAGCATAAGATCTTAATACACATGACAGCATATCGTATGCAGGTTTTGAGAAACACATTTTGGTTTGCATCAGCTATTAAATGGTCTGCTATCAATGTTTGAGCATTTAAAGAACCGAAAAGTAAACTAAATTGCTTCTCTTGGATTCTGGTTTAGATTGTTTATTATGAGTGCCCATTTCATTGGCTTTTTAGCTAGTGAAATAAGGGTTTTTTTTTTTTTTTCAGGAAACAAGTAATATAAACACTCTTCAAAGATCTTTGTTAGGATTGTTTGATGAGTGGGATGCTACCGGAACATGAGTAGCAGTTCCACGGACATCTAAGATTGCAAATTGCTTATTAAACATTTTCATAGAGTAACTCTGTAAATAAATTGTTTATTTGTTCATGTTTATAGGGTGACAAGGATAAGAAAATTGAAGAACTGACCTTGGAATTGGAGCATCAAGAGCAATTATGTGCATCATATCGAGAGAAGCTGCTAAATTTTATGAATAATGTTGAGGAGCAAACCGAAGAACTGTCCTCAAAAATACAAGTTATTGTCGACAATATTAGGAAAGCAGAATCGGAAATGCTAGAAGTTTCCCGCCATCGATAACCTTGGCTTCCAAATTGAGTATTCCTTTACGTACAAGTTGTGATTAACTATTTGGGGGCCATAGATAACCTTGGCTTCCAAATTGAGTATTTCTTTACGTACAAGTTGTGATTAACTATTTGGGGTTTATGAGATATTCTAGTCATGTACATTACTTATAAGAATCAATTTCCTCTGCTTAAGATAGATGACATTCAATATTCTGTAACCAATTTCAAAATTTTCATTTGATAAAATGGAAGCTTCATTATCCTCGACTCGCTCTTTCAACCTTGTATTTTCATTCGCTCCAGATTTTTATTGTCAAGATTTGATTGGCCTTCCCATGATGAAATCACCAATGGAAAATGAGAATACATAGGCCGCGGGATTCCAGAAATACGCATCGTCATCGGATTTTGTTAATTGTATCAAACAAATAGCTATATATTGAAACTCCCGCATAAAACAAGCAATTCCACATAAGCTATGCGAAGATCAAGCTGAACCGCTGTAAATTGATGTAATGGAGGCTTGCTTGAGTTCGCTAATGAAGTACGTGAACGAAGCTCAATTTTACATTGAACACTTTCAACTTCTATTATTTATACATATGAGCTCAAGTAGATACAGAGCATATGTTCTTACATCAACTGGCACAACTATTGATTCTGTCTTAAGTTTTTGAACATCACTCTCAAATTCTCTTACACTGTTAACAGCTTCAACTTTCCTTGATGGTTGTTCTGTTTGCTCTCCAGCATTATTCAAGAACCTAATTAGCAGCCCTCGAAATAGTTCACATAATTAATCCTGGCGTTCCAGCTCCATAGTGAGTTCCTGAATACTTCTATCCTTATTATCCTACAAAAGTAAAATTCACTCACATATTTTGACATGATAAAAATCATAAATAAAAAGGGAACAGACAGATGCACACATATCTGACATACATAGATAATTTGTCATTTGCCAGTGAGTTCAGTGTACTCAGGCGAGGCAAAATCCTCAAATATTCATGACTTGCATGTAATTCTACGTGTATATGTGTGTTTCAAATTGATCACAGTTGTTGTTAGAGATTTCATATAATATTTCAATACGGAGGGCTTATTATCATTCTATTGTGATCTTCTGTCAGAATAAATGTTTGTTTCTCATATTTGCCAAATCCCGAGGATCAAAAAAGAAAAGTATGAATGAAAGGGAGCTCTCTGCAACAAAAACTAAGAAAATTTTTTGTGCTTCTCTTGGTGAAGGAACAGGGGAATGGAGGAGACCCTAAATTTAAGACGCCAGGACATTAGTTTTTCTCGAAACAAATGTATCAACAGTATGTTCCACATACCAAAGATTAAAGGATTCTTTTCAGTTTGAATCAGCATCATTGCTAGATGACAGACAGACTGTTTTAGCACTCATGAAATCATTCAAGTTGCTTCAAAAATATGAATCCCCTTTCTTACCAAGAGACCAAACTTCAAGTAAACCGAGGAAAAATACAAGAACAAAGCACTTTTGAGGGCATAGAATACTAAATGTTGCAGATTATCAACTCAGTGATAACATCAACGAGTAGCTACTCAATTTGTGAACTGAAATAATATAAAAGAGAAGACTCACCACAGCATTCGGAGAAAAAGAATGGGTTGAGGAAACAATCAAAGTATGTGCACGGTCTTTAACAAATCCAGTAACAATCCAGTTTCCAGATTTATCAAACTTGACCAACATCATTGCTTTGCAACCTTCCCCGGAGCTAGTTCTTCGTTTTCTAACGGGGTCCAAAAACATATCTAGCTGTCACAAAAAAACCTGGTTTAGCACATGAAAGTCTAGGGAAAAGCCTTCTCTTATCAACCTCAGAACTACAGGCACTGATCTATACGTATTGCAAACCCAACACATCTTGAATATTTATCGTAGAATTCCTTGGCAGCTTCTTCTGATTCACACTCCATGCCCGCATATGATTCTACAATAGAAGTCCCTCGTCGTCCCCCCTCTTCTTCTTTTTCGCATGCAATTAAATCCCCTCTTAGCAGAACTTCAATCTGTTCCAGCTTCAGCTCCTAAATTCACTATAACACGTATAAAGGGCAAAGAGAGAGAGAGAGAGAGAGAGAGAGAGAGAGAAAGCCATTTTTGCTTCTCATTTCAGTAAAAAGTGGACCCTATAAAGTAAAAAGCTAAAAAAAAAAAAAAGCAGAAAGTTTAAAGAACTTACTGGATTAAACCTGTTAGTTACAAATCAGCTTAAGAGAAAAGCACAGATCTTCAATGTCATATGAGAAAGTGGCTTAGAGCGCACAGTATTTGTCCTGTATTATTAAATAAACAACGTTATAGAAATCTGGTTGGGGATTACATAACACGACATGTCGTCTTATACCTACCAAAGTAACCGACCTCTGGTAGATAGAACTGAGTAAGCGAACGACAGGACTTTTAGCCCAATAACCAGGAGGCCCAGGTTAAGATGTGATAGGATACGTCTCGCGTCCATCATGTTCATGTCACAGATGGCTCCTCTTCAATCCTAGGGTTTCTAGCTCTGCTGTTCTCAGTAAGTCCATCAACACTTGGTCTTAGCAATATTTTTGTTTTAATTTTTAGTGATTCCATATTTGGATGTCTAGAAAACGATCGAAAATATAATAAAATTCTAATCTTGACAGTTATTTGTTTTGCCGCTTTGATTTGATGCTGGGTTGATTAATACGTTAGCAATTCTGTTTAAAGTGTTACCTAAAATTTATATTTCACATCAAAACTGGCTCAATAATCAATTTTTTGAACAGCTGAAAACTATGTAATTCGTTTTGGCATGAAGAAAAATATGAGCTTATCTTTCTTTCGTATTTGTTCTGTTTAAGGCGATTATAAGTGTAGCAGTTTTTTGTTTACTGAGGTTTGCAAATGTGTAACTTCGCTTTATATAATGCCTTTAATTATACATTTTAAGAATGTGCAAGTAGATTGTAAACTTGCCATTGTGAAGTTGTTTTTAATTTAGTCTTTTCAAGCTCCTTGACTCGTGTACATTTGAAATCCAACTACTTAATTTATGTTCAACACAATTTTGTGGGTTAAATGCAAATTGTCTTTGCTCTTTTTGTTTCTACATGATAGAACAGGAATGAGTTGTTTGGTTCTTCTTTCCTGCTTGCAGTTGTTATGGATGAACGTATGTCTAGTATCTAATTAATGGGCATAATGGAGCGCACATCTAGTCAAGCTATTGATTCAGATGAAAGTGAAAGGTATTTGCAAGTTGCAGGCTATGATGAGCGCGACTTGGCTGATGACAACCGTTCGAAAAATATTGATTTATGTACGGGTGAAGTTGGCAAGATCTTAGAACAGTCTTTTGAAAGTTTACCCTCAATAGGAGATGCGATAGAACCATATGTTGGCATGGAGTTTAAGTCAAGAGATGATGCTCGAGAATTTTATGTGGCTTATGGCAGGAGGACAGGGTTTACTGTACGAATTCATCATAATCGGCGTTCACGGATAAATAATATGGTTATTGGTCAAGATTTTGTTTGTTCAAAAGAAGGTTTCCGTGAAAAGAAATACATGTACAGGAAAGACAGAGTTCTTCCTCCGCCACCTATTACCCGAGAAGGCTGTCCAGCGATGTTAAGGCTAGCTTTGAGAGATGGAGAAAAGTGGGTTGTCACCAAATTTATAAAAGAACACAGTCATGAGCTAATGTCTCCTAGTAAAGTACCCTGTCGTGGTTCTGCAAAAAATTTGATTAGTGAGGTAAGTTATCTTTCTCTTTTTAACTTGGCAGGATGTAATATGTTTGAAATCACTTGCTAGTTAGAAATCACTTGCTAGTTACTTGTCTATTAAATGTCTGCAGTTTTACATTTCCTCTTTCAAAGGAAATTCTGTTTAAATTGAGATCAAACAGTATAAGTTTTTATGATATTGTAATTTTGATATTATCAACTTATCATGTCAAGCATTTGACACTGGTTTGACCCTAGCAGGTTTTGCTGATTGAACTTGTCTGTAGGACCTGAAATATCAACCACTTTTATTGTATTATTCTTCATTTTCACCCACTTTTGCACTCTATTTGATTATGTTTTACAGGATGAAAAGGATCGGAGAATACGAGAACTGACCATAGAGCTAAACAATGAGAGACAGCGATGTAAACGTCGGTGTGCAGGGTACCAGGAACAATTGCGGATGGTGTTGAAATTTGTTGAGGAACATACTGATCATCTGTCAGGAAGAGTTCAAGATATATTGAAGAACATAAGAGAACTTGAAGATGAGCAACTGGAAGATTTAGATTTCAGATATGTTTAGTTCACTTTTTAGCCAGGCGTAGACCTGTTCAGAACACTGTACATCTCTCTCCTTTTTCGGGCTTTTTTTTTTTCTTTTCATCCCCTCAAAGCTGATTTCGCAGATTTTATCATTCATGCGTACTTCATTTGTTTGATTGTATTCCATTGTCTGGGAATAACATTACATGTGCAGTTGAAATAAAAGATGTATTTAGCTCATTGATCAATTCTCGGGAAAGTAATTTCATTGTCATCTACCTGAAATTTAAGGGGATGAACAGATGGATTCATGGGTGGAAATCATCAAAAGCTATAGCTGGAAACGACCTGAACAAACGATAACAGGAATAAAAGGAAAAGAATAAAACAAAAGGAATCGATTTGAAATGCCCACTAAATATTTGCTCAGATTCACAAGTAATATACAAAAGATTTTGTCTTGACAATAAATATTACCTCCAAAGGGGAAGCAAAAAAGCAAGATCCATTTTAAAACGCATTGACTACAACCTATTGACTAGTAAATTTACCGTCTCCTCTTTTGCTTTAAAAGAGAGGCAGCTCGTAGAAACATCCTATCAACTTCATCAAAATTTGGTGATTCCTCATCTTTCTCCAATGATTTGGCATTCCTCGAGTCCATAGATATTTGCCGAAGGTGCTCCTCAAAATCTTCATGTTCTTCATCACTTTCAACTGGAAATTTTTCGAACTCATCCAAATAAAGAGGTCTTTTGGCCTTCTCCTCAGTTTCTGTCTCAGAGTCGGTCTCAAAAATATCTGATAAATCTTCAGAATCTGATGCCATAAATGAATCAGCTGTAGGATCATCTTCAGAACATTCCTTCATGATTGGAATGCCACCAGACTCTACATTATCTAGTTCGGTGTTTTGTGTATCTTCAACTGCATCCAATCTAGTTTCAACTCTTCTATCAGCCTGTGCACGAAACAACTCAAGTTCCTGCTTAAGTTTTGGAATATATTTCCTAACAGCACGAAGACCATCTCTGTATTTCGATTTATCCAAAGCCTGTAAGAGGGACATTCATACGAATACGTTTCAAAATAGAATAAATGATTATGGCTTCAAAGCTTATAACGAGAAAGAGGCCCTTCCGCATTATGGCTGACAACAGAGACAAACAAATTCGATGCTATTAGCGTGTCTATGTGTGTGCACACATACAAAAGTTCTCAATAGCACAACACAATTACAAATTTTCATGTACCTAAAAATGTACCGGTAAACAACACGGCCTTTGGATCTTCCAGAAAGAATGTGTCTATGAACCTAAGAATATTACTGTGCAAGAAAATTTTAATGTCCTTGACTTCACAAGAGTTACAAGGAAAAAAGGAAAAAAGAAACAAAAGAGAAAAGGAAAAAGGGGAAAAAAAAAATACCTTCTTCCTTGAGAGTGTGGCCCTAGGCGACATTATCTCTGTTGGGGGTTGAGTATAATTCTTCCCTCTATACATAATTATCTTATTTTCTTCATGGATATCAAGAACAATCCCGCCAGTCAATCTTGCTAGCTCAGCTGCAATCTCCTTAACCTCATCTGCTGAAAATGTCTTCACAACCACCTGCAGAGTCTGATGTTTCTTCCAGTGCAGGTGCATGTTCAGAATTACACCCTGGTATATTCCCCTTCTTCCAACAGGCACATAATTCTTACACTTGAGACCCATCTTTAGAAAGAAGAAGTGTTCTTCTGGTGTCAATATCTCTGGATCATGGGTTGTTTCCGAGGATTCCTTAGGTTCAAGCTTTTTCAACGCTTCAACATACCTTTCCTCTTTCTTCCGAGCCTGAAAAGAACATGTAGTACAATAGAAGCTAAACAGCTAAAAAAAATATCAAAACAAAAGTTCAAAACAATCAAACAGAAATTAACAATGAAAGATAAAGAATCAACTACATTACATGCTGCTATTTAAGTCTGATCGATTCAATTCAAATTTGAGAATTATAATTTCTTTTTACATGTAAATAAAAACAAAATCTATGCTTACCTTTCTCAGTTTGTACAGAAATTTTTCTTCCGCCGTCATCCTTTCATATTCTTTCTTCTTCTTCCACCTAAAAAACTTTAACCACCTTACAACTGCACGTTTTCCCTTGAGCTTTTTCTTCTTAACTTTAGCAACACCAGCACCATCAACAGATGTGCCCGTTTCAGAATGGTTCTTTTGTTCCACTACTTTGTCGATAGAATTCAGAAAAGGAGCTGAATGAATCCATAGACGCCCCTCTAAAGGAAAGGTTTTTAAATTACAGAGTGGTCGAAGAGTAGATTCCTGACCAAAAGCCCTGCACAGAACAGCTACCAAGCTACTGCAATATGAGCTAAGAATCTTCAAACAAATTCTTCTCTAATAGAACATAGATCAATAAGAATTTGGAACTTAATGAACAAAACTAGAAGTATCATATTAGTTTAAACCCAATAAATGCAATCAAACACATTATTTTTCTAAGAATGCAATGAAATTCGAACACGCACACAAACATTGAGAGTGCGATGAAAACATACCTGTTTCTCTGAAGAGGGTATTTATTAGAAAAGAAGGAATTGAAAATGGAATTAGAGAAAAGAATCTTGTGTTGAGGAGATTTACGAAGAGCCATTGAAGCTGAAGAAGTCAAAACCCGTCCCGCCATTTTCTCTCTTTCTCTGTCTCTCGTCTCTGAACGAGTTCTTTGCTCTCCAGTCGGTATGCACTTTCCGCTTTGTTCGTCTCTCAAAATGGTTGAGCCCGTCTCAGTTTTACCCACCCGGTCCAGCCCAGTTTCTTAAAGAAAGGGCTAATCTAATATTTCTTCCTGGTTAAGCGAACTTTTAACGAACGCCTTGTAGGCGCCGAACATTTTTCGCCCAACAAAAATAATACAATGATGACTTTTTTAGAATGAACTTTAGTAAGCTGTTTTCATTTTTCTAGTAGCACAATAATTCCATTCCAAAAATTGATACAACTTATAAAATTAAAAATAATATTTGTTCCTTTTTATACCAGCCTTCAGTTCATTTTAATCATGGCAATATTATAGTTCTGTGTTTAAAATTGGAACCATCTTTCTTTGCTCCAAACCAAGAATGGCAACAAAGTTTTCAAAATCCTAGGCAAATGCAGCAGATTTGAGCCATTAGTCGCATGCTCAATTCAAAAAGAAGCAGGATATAAACATTGATATGACCAAAATGAACCCACAAAAGGGGCACTCAGTATTATTTTCCAAATGAAATGATAGAATGAGTTTGCTCCTGCTATTTCCAAAAACACTAAAATTAACATTAAAATTAATCAAATCAACTCAAGTCAAGGCAGAAAACCCGCCAGCTTTCATCATCTGCTTAAACTCATTGAAATCCACCATTCCATCTCCATCAACATCAACTTCCTTTATCATTTTCTTGCAATCCTCCACACCTCTTCCTTGTTTCAGCCCCAACGATGCCAAAACCGATCTCAATTCTTCTACCGTTATAAACCCATCTCCGTTTTGATCGAACACGTTGAATGCTTCTCTTATGTCTTCTTCCTCATCTCTCTCATCCATTATCGTCTGATATAAACCTCCAAACTCGTTTATGTCGACATACCCATCTCCATTCACGTCGATATTTTCAATCATTTGAATCAAATCAGTGTCCGGTATGAAGATACCCAACTTTTGTAGCGAGTCGCTGAGCTCCTGTTTTGTGATCTTCCCGTCTCCGTTTCTGTCAAACATTTGAAAAACCCGGCGAAGTTCAGCATCCATGATCACTTGGACATTCAATGTCAGCAATCGCAACAACGAACAATCACAAATTACGTTACACAGGAAGAAGAAGTTTAAGAAAGTCTATATATAGACTCACGACCATTGTCAGAACGAAAGGTTTTGACTTATGTATCGTACTGGGTAAGGGAATGTGCGGTGAGTGTTGGAGAAATTAAGGAATGATTAACAAACACGAATCAAAGAAGCATGATTGGTTATGGTTGTTAATTAATAATTGTCAAAGAGGATGTTTTTCTTCGGAAGCTTGTGTAATTTGCGGTTGATTTTGGCGCTAAATTTGGGGAACTTAGATGAGGATGAAGATGGAGTTGGTTAATATTGGATTATTATAAAGACAGTTAATTTAGGTGATACGGGTAATGGCAAGAGTCAGGGAGTGGTAGTAAGCGCGGCAAAGACGCTTGACACGCGGAGAACTTTTAGTTGAAATAGAATTTATTAATTTCTATTGTTGGCTTACTTCCAGTCGGCTATACCAAATGGGCCAAAGAAGAAAAGCCCAAATCTAATCCAGAAACCCTAACCTTCACTTTCCTCTATATAAGTAGTACTTCTTTCCACTCGGAGACTGCGCAGTCTGCTGTTCGGTTTCGCACTGCTATGCTGTGCTTCTACGAGTTTATCATCATCTTCATCTGTGTTTTCTTTGATGAACTATTACATGAAAGCAAGTCAGCTTCTTGGTTGGGTCGAAACGAAAACGATCCGGGCAATCAAATGTTAATAAACTTGCGACATAGAGCCAGTATCACTCGCCTGAATCTGACCCACTCTTGCTGATTTTTCAGGCCCTTTACCTACTGGCATATTTCTTAACTTTTTCTATTCGTTCTTATTTAAAAGGCAAACGCACTCTGTCCCAAAACCGTTGAAAGACGAATGTTTTGAGGCAATTTCTACGTTTGCCAAAGCAAATATCCAAAGCTAACTCGACTGTATGATCTCTTATCCATTTTCTAGTGATCATATCGGGCACATGATCTGGATACATTTAAACCATTGCCAACGTTTCTTCTTTTTTCGGGTCTTGCTTCAATTTTAATTCTTCGATTCACAGATTGCATGTGGGTATTTCTTCAAAATTCCTTCATTGTTTTGATAATTTAAATTGAACTGATTTGTACAATGGAATCCGAGTATATTTAGATTTATAGGGCGTTCAAGGTGAATCTCTAGAAAGGATATAATTTGATAACAAAAGAATGCGATCGAGAAAATCCGACCAAAAGCATACATGCACTGTTTAATTAATTATACACTTGTGTTGTTACCCATGTTGACTGAAGTGAAACGATATAAAATTTGTATCATGGAGCAGAATCGGTAATCAGAATGAATGTGGAGTATGTACCATGGAGCAGAACCAGTAATTAGATTGAATGTGAAACATCTAAGAATCAATTTCTGTATTTTTGCCCCTTTCTTGGACTCTGTATCACAGAATCTGGAGCTTCTGTAAGTAATATTGTCTAATTAGTGGTACTTGCAGCATGTAAGCACAAACCAGGCTGCTAAGAAGGAAATTAGCATGCAATAACAGTTGATCAATCTCTGCAATTACGGTTAAAATTCATGCACAATTGGCCCTTCCAATATCTAGACATGACCATTTAACAACTCTAATAGCTACACGGCATTCTTATAGGATATGAACAATTTACAGTGACACGAAACGATTGCTAATATTGGAAAAGAAATATTAACTAAGAAACTACAAAACATAATTTAAGACTCTTGGATCTTAATAACCACTATGACAGTAGACAAGAGTTGCACTTTTGCCACCAAAGATGATAGGATCCAAGCTGAACGTGACTCCTTGGCAAAGCAATAACCATCCTGATAATAAAGTAAAACAGTTTGGAACGAACAGATGACGAGGACGCTTGCTGAAGGTAAAACACCAAAAAAGACAATCTCAAATAACAAAGGCTAATTTTAAACTCAATTCAGCTGCACCTAAGCAGCTTCTCTTGTTTTCTAACAGGTAAATAGCATTTTGTGCCGATGATGGTTTACATATCACTTCGGAATATGTATCTTCTCTTCAGTCTTAACCCTGAGGTAGTAAAGTCTCACATTTACGATAAAGGCTAAAAGAAAATGATACGAGATGGTAAGGCAACGGGATGACATTCAAGGCCTCTCACTGAAACAGGTAAGCAGACACAGCTGCCTCTAACTCAAAAATCAACACTCACTGTCAGATTAAAATTTCCAGTTCTTCCATTGAATGTAGCCTTACTTTGCTACACCTTGGCTACAATATGCATTCAGCAGTGTACACTTTCCAAAAAATATGACCCACATAATGCTGAAGCAGAGTATCTTATTTCTTCTAAATGAAAATTCTCAATCATAGTTGGAGTAGGTTTACTAGTGCGTTTTCAAACTCAGCATTTAACAGGGAAATCTTAATTACAAGAGATTCAACAGGAGTTTCTACTTATATATACAAGCTCTGCATTTGAACTAGAAAGCACGATTAGGCCTTCAATGTTAACGAGAAGAGCATACATAACCCAAGAGTTCGAAGTAATCCCATATAAGCAATGTAAATCACCATCCATTCACACTATTGTATATCAAACAGCCTGAACAGAGACTACTTGGATGAACTGATGGCACAATTTCTACTAACTTTTCAGAAACTGGTTTTCCATATAATTTTCAGAAATTGGTTTGCTGTATTTAACAAAAAAATACTTAATAACTAGAACAGGATCACAACATCTAAACAACATTATACAACATCCCATCATCCTTAATTCGATGAAAATATTATTTCATACCTCACAAAGGTAATGCAGCTAAATCAAGATACAGTAATTAAATAACAGAGTCCACATTCATAAACTTGAACGGCAATCTCACAGAGAAGAGAGCCACATTGAACAAAAACCTATGAAGCCGTTCTCATGCAGAAAAGTTCAAAATTTTCCCAAATTATTAACTTCCAAGCACAAAAACACGAAGCCGTTTTGGCTAAAAATTACGGGATATCCCAAGGCTTGGGCTCGGGGACAGCGATGACCATACCTTCAAGATCGCGCGTGAGCACCACCTGACAGCCGAGCCTGGAATGCTTGTTCAAAACTCGAGCACGAGAGTTTCTCTTGAGGACGTATTCTTCATCGTACGACCTGGGCGGTAGCTTATCCAACCACTCCTGGGCGATGTTGACCTCACACTCGGCGGAGCAGGCGTCGATCTCTTCTAATCGGTGAGAGGCCGGGTCGATCAGCCCGCTGTTGATCAGAGCTTTAAGGAGAGTCTGACCGGATAGCCCGACGATCGGGCGTTTCTGGCCGTCGAAGTCGATGGCGAAGAGCTTGACGATTCTATCGGAGACTTTGGCAGAGGATGTGGTGGCGGAGGAGCGGAAGATTAGGGATTTGGAGAGAGGAGAGAGAGCAGGGAGGCGGTGGATTTGGGTCGAGAGTTTTTGAAGGGTTGATATCGCCATTGTGAGAGGCTGCGGGGAAAATTGGTGATTCGATCCGATGCGAGTTGTTTTGGTTGTGGAACTTTGGTAACGGGGTTCCCTCCGGTTCGTAGGGTACGGTTAGGAAAAGTGAGTTCTTCCCACTTTTTTTCTTAAATTATTATTTTTATTTTTATTTTTTTGACGAAATTAAATAGTTATATTATCAAAATGTAAAAATAAGTTAAATAATTATAATATAGATGATGATTATCACCCATCAATTATTAAATTAATTTCATAAATAAATTTGATTAAAAAAATTATTTTTAAATAATGAATTTTATTGATTGATGATGTCTAAGACAAAATCTCGAATATCAATCATATCACGTGGAATTAGTTTCATTTGTAAAAAAGGGCAGTAGTGCTACTAAAGTTTGTATTAGCAAATGGTTGGTGATATCATGTTTCACAGATTTAAACATTAGCTAGAAGATGCCAAACCACCCATAAATAAAGCTGATTCGGAGTGCATGACCTGACAAACAAGCAATGGATTTGATGCAAAACTCAGAACCGAAGACAAAGGAAGCACATTGCTTTTCCCTTTGTAACTACTACAAAATGAATGATACGACTCTTCTCCAAATGCGAGGATACCTTCCATCAACTAGGAGAACCAAAATTATGTCCATGGAAGAAAAGCATGGCCTATGTTCTGGTCTGCGAGAATGTCTACGGTTTAATCATGCCTTGAAACCACGCCCAGATGTAATCAAGGGAAAAATTGTTATTGATCGCAGCCCTGGGCAATCAGGTCCTGGAAAATCAGCTTCGGTTCAGATTCATAGCCGCACGCTTGTCGACTCAAGTAAGTTCATTCATAGACATAACATCTAACTGGTGCTGACAACCTGTTGATATTTTCTTCTCTTTTTGGCATACAATAGATACGGGGAGAGGGATGTTGAGCCAAAAAGCATACCTCAAGAATGGAAGGAGCCAGAAGCGCAATGGTACAAAAACCACAACCTATGACGTGAAGTTCTATGTGGCGCCTGAATTTGGAATTCCAGGAGCACTTGTGATAGAAAATCAACATAAGCATAAATTCTTCCTTCAATCTGCAACTCTTCACACTCTCGACAAACAGGTTTTCCATTTCGATTGCCGGTCTTGGGTGTACCCTGTCAAACTGACCAAAACAAACAGGATCTTCTTCTCAAACATTGTAAGTTATAACATCTGGTCTAGATCCTTCACTTCTTTATGAAGAAATTTGACCCCATAACTCGTGTTGTTTTGCTAGAGCTATCTTCCGAGCCAAACACCAATTGCTCTTAAGGATTTGAGGAAACAAGAGCTTATAAGCTTGAGGGGCGATGGAACTGGAGAGCGGAAGGAATGGGATCGAATCTACGACTATGATTGCTACAATGACCTTGGAAATCCTGACAAAGGTCCTGACCAATTTAGACCTGTATTAGGTGGGTCTGCAGATTTCTCATATCCACGCAGGGGAAGAACTGGTCGCCCAAAATGCAAAGCAGGTAACCATTTGCTCTCTTTATGTTTCTTTTGGCACTCATGAATTTTGAGTTTACACCAGTGAGACAACTGATTTTTGCATTCCGGTCACTTGTTTTATACATAGATCCCTTAACTGAGAGCCGGCCAGAGATGATCAACTTGGATGTATATGTCCCTCCTGACGAGAGATTTAGTCCCAACAAACTATCTGAATTTGTTGGAAATTCAATCCGTGCAACAGTACATTTCCTTATCCCCGAGGCAAAATCCTTGCTCAATCAAGATTCCAGTTTTCAGTCATTTGATGAGATAAGGCAAATGTTTTCCAGCAAAAGAAGCCAAAAGGTGGAGGGACCATTGACAGAGAAACTGCAGAAATTAGTTCCTGAACAGCTTTTCAAACGAATTACACATGCAAGCAAGAGAGAAGCCATAAAGTTCCCAGAACCTCAAGTTATAGCAAGTAATGAAGCCAACAATCTTCTATTCTTTTCCGTTTTTCTCTGTTTTCTTTCAGTTTTGACAGTTTAAATAATATTTTTTTCGTGGATAATGTATTCTTTTACAATGGCTATTGTAATTATGAAAAATGATTATAACCCACAAACTGTTAATGCTTTTTCCTCTCCTTGATGCTTTTTTCTTTTTGCTTTTTGCTTTTTGTTCTTCAGGCAATGAATTGGCTTGGAAGAACGATGAGGAGTTTGGACGCCAAATGCTTGCTGGAGTTAATCCATCACGTCTCCGCTGCTTAGAGGTTTTTACTAACCTGTGCACAAAAAAGTCGATTCATCAGTTAAATATTGCATGTTCGTAGAGCTTGAACTATACCTTGCTGTTACAACCACCACAATCTATTTAAAAGAATTTCAAGTCTAATCAAAATATGAAGTGAGAATTCTTGGCTTAAAACAATAACACATAGCATGAACTCAATGTTCTGATTTTAGTACATCTTGCAGGTATTCCCACCGAAAGGGAGTTCAATAATGCCGAAACATATAGAGAACAGCCTTGATGGCCTGGCTATTATCCAGGTAGACATATCTTTTTCCCTTTCTTCTCATTCATTTATGAGGCTGGATGATTGCAGAGTATACAATCATCCCGCCTGCTAATATAATAATTTACACTCAGCTAACTGCAGTCTGAAACTGAAATAGAGTATTTATCTTGTATAAGAATCGCAGCATTCTTATGAAATCCTAAAAATTTTAGTGGCAAAATTTAACATCCACTATACATAGCAGGCAATGAACCAGTGGAGGATATATATCTTGGATCACCACAGCTATCTCATGCCATTTTTACGCAGAATCAACACAACGGGCGTATGTGCTTACGCATCCCGAACACTGCTGTTCTTAAGAGGTGATGCGACATTAAAGCCAGTGGCAATAGAGCTCAGCTTGCCTGGCTCTTCTAGTGACGAGGTTTGCGAAAGGGTTTTCCTTCCAGCAGAGGAGGGGACCGAAGCTGCACTGTGGCAGCTCGCAAAAGCTCATGTACTGGCTAATGACTCAGCTTACCATCAACTGGTTGCCCATTGGTGAGTTTACACACTTTTGCTTACAAATGTCAGCAATATTTCGCATAATACTCCATCTATGGCGTATGTTCCAGGTTGCATACTCATGCAGTGGTTGAGCCGTTCATCATTGCCACTAGAAGGCAGTTAAGCGCGATGCACCCAATCCATATCCTACTAGATCCTCATTTCAAAGACACCATGCATATAAATGCACTGGCTCGGAGTATCCTCCTAAACTCTGGCGGAATCCTTGAGAAGACATTGTTTCCTGGTGAATTTTGTATGGAGTTGTCTTCTGCGCTCTACAAAGAGTGGAGATTTGATGAACAAGCCCTCCCAATCGATCTTCTTAAAAGGTATTCATTCTAATTTGTTCAAACTCCGATTGTTTATTCCATTTTAACGAACAAAATTGATCCTGTCCAACTTGTATATGTATTGACTTTGACATCCACGTATTATAGGAAAAAAAAAAAAGAATGAAACAGAGAAGTTTTAGTTTATAATACTATAATTTTGACCCATGACAACGATATTTCAGACGTTTGGCCCTGGAAGACCCAGACGACCCAACTGGGTGCCAAATTCTCTTCCAAGACATTCCCTATGGTCTAGACGGACTTGATGTATGGAGTGCCATTAACACATGGGTCAAAGACTATTGCTCGATCTTCTACAACGATGATGATTCTGTCGAGTCTGATGAAGAAATCCAAGCATGGTGGAAAGAAATTCGAGAAGTAGGTCACGGTGATAAGCGCAATGAGACATGGTGGTATGGAATGGACAAACGCGAGAACCTAATACAAGCTCTAACAACTCTCATATGGATTACATCAGCACTTCATGCAGCAGTGAACTTTGGACAATATGCATATGCTGGTTACCCTCCAAATCGTCCCACGCTCTGTCGAAAATTCATTCCAGGGGAAGGGACAAAAGAATTTGGAGAGTTCCTAACTGATCCAGACAAATACTATCTTAAAATGTTACCTGAAAGATTCGTGATGACACTCGGTATAGCATTAGTAGAAGTCCTTTCGCGGCACACATCTGATGAAATGTACCTGGGTGAGAGGCCATCATCAGACTGGACAGACAATGAGGAAGTTAAGAAAAAATTTCAAGAGTTCAACGAGAAGCTAAAAGACATAGAGGAAAAAATCAAGGAGAGGAATAGAAATCCCAGTTTGAAGAACAGATGGGGACCTGCTAATATATCATACAAACTTTTGAACCCTGATATATCAAATATGAAATACAGAGCAGGCATTACAGGTAAAGGTATTCCCAACAGCATAGCCATTTAATGCACTTTCCTCTAGTGTGTATAGCAACTTCTATATATTATGTATAATATCCAGTTCTTTTTTTTTTTTTTTTAATTTCGTATGTAGTTGCTATGAAAGAGTTACCGTGTAGTTCCACAGTGACACTGATGTTAAAACATTCGCATAAATATGCAGTGTAGAATAAAATTCGAATTATACATACGGGTAAGACTCAGAACACCTCATTCCCGCTCAAATGCCATCGCCAATGACGAGTAATGATAAAATATTTGACTCCCACATCAGTCTCATTAATATCACTGAATTTTAATGATCAAACACTTGAAAATAGGATTACAAGCGGCAAAATTGTCAATACAATCCAATTGCAGGAAACATGCTGTGACCTTGAAGGTTGACATTATTCTCGCCAGAACGCACAAGAAGCTCAGAAATGTTGAAGAAAGCTAATGTATAAATGTTCCTTTATTTCTCTTGGTTGGCCGACATTTTATCAACAACATCGACCTTGAACAGAAAATGGAGCACTTTCAACCTTTAAACGATTTTGCAACACCATATCAGCAGTTCCCTGAAAAAAATGGCACCAAAATTGTGAATGAATTTGACATTCTTGAGGACAACTGCTGTTTATCAAATTAGAGAAAAATAAAAAATAAAAAACCATTGTCCACCTTTATTTCTACCTGTAAAAAAATGCATAAATTGACAACCCCTGTCCATACAGGTATAAATCACTCCAGTATAAGTAAACTTTTATTCTTAAGCAGAGAAGGACACAAATAATACCCACGGAAAGTCCGCCGCCTTCATGCCCAGAAGCAAGGAACGGATTTGACAGACTGTTAGAGTTGATCCCAAACCTGAATCACCTCCGAAAATGGATGTGTAACATGGTTCCTTAGTTACAGCAAACGTTCCGGTGTGGCGGAAAAAGAATGACAACAAACCTTAACAAACTCGAGACAGGGTCGTGATAGAACTCTGTATATCTACCTTTTGATGCAAAATGTCTGCTAACCTACACGACAATCATATATTCAAAACTACACCAAACACGGGTTACGGGAAATTTAATATGGTAGAGGATCAAGCAAAACACTGTTAACAAGTAACAGATCTTTCAAAAGTAGAAAATAAGAAGAGAACTTTTCAATATATGCAACAGAACACGCAGGACCCAACTGGCTGTCATCCGGCGGAAAAGCAGCCCCGCTGTCTTCGCCAACCATTAGTGCATATTCCTCTAAGAAGCAAATCACTGCTAGACAAGTACTCTGCTCTCAAACCAGCTTCAGATAGTTGGTTCACCGTCTCTTTTAACATGACCAACTCTTCATGAGCTCGGCCAATTAACAAGAATCCTGTAAGTTAGAATGCGATCCAACGATTATCACCATAGAGAGAGACTATGAAATTCTTTTGAAAGAATCTGGTAGCCAAACACATATCGATTGAGTTGCAAATTTATACAAACCAAAAACTGTAATGCCACTGACACTTGAACCAATTTAACAGAGTAATAATACTTTTAATTAGACATTGTCTTTTAACAAACCACGACAGCTATTTCATCAGAAACCTTAACGATAAAATACCTGTCTTTTTCCAGCCCAATATTTGAAATTAAGAATTAACTGAGTTTAAATACAATGTGTTGGTACAACTTTCAGCTTTGAAAATTGATAATTACACATAAATGACAAATCTTGGAAGAGTTTCGTTATAACATCAGAGTTCATCCAAGTCAATCATCAATTCGTTTAACCAATAAATCTCTGATGGTTTTGTTTCAGAATCAGTTTCTGAAAGACAATCAGGCCCAGACAAGGCTTTGTCCAAGGCATCTGCTAATACTGAATCCGAAAAACCTGAGCTGCAAACTCTTTTGTAGGCCTCATAACCTGCCGCTTTTACACCTTCTGATACCATTTCTCGTAAAGGCCCAGAAATCTCTTTGCTGTTCATGACTTTTAGAAAAGTTTCAGACAATCCAACTTGCCTAAACACCACAATGGCACAGCTTTCATCCACCAATCGGACATCAAATGCTTCTGTAGAAATTTCAGGGGCTCCTTGGAGATGGCTCTTCAGCATTCCAGCAGATATTCTGTCCTGAAATCCCCACAAGAAAACCACATCCTCGCAACTTACTTTTCTTGTGTTGTTGGTCCAAACTCTTATGTCCTCATCTGCTGGTTGTTGAGGGCTTCTGGGCAAAATATTGAAGATGTTTGCATGGCCATGAATGGCTGATGCAAGCTGATGGTCACCAGATTGAATCACAGCGGGAGTGATTTTCAGTATGGAGCATAGCTTCCCAAACAAATGGCATATTTTTACGACATTATGCCCATGAATCCTATCTTCATTTTCAGTAGCTGCAAAATCAGGATACAACATAGAAAAAAACAGGTCACTTAATAGCATATGGTTTCCCTGATCACACTATAAACAAGTGAACCACAGTCCTATGAAAAATCCATGGGGTGCCAGTGTGATTCCATGGGGATGAGTGACTATGTGCCTAATAAAAATACTGACAGGCTGACCTTGATGTGGAATTTCCATATCAATGGGTGCAAAGAACCTATTTTTTAAGTAGGACATGGTAGCAGATATATTGGTCATTTTTCTCACAGGACCAATATCCTTCACCAGATGGTTGACATCAAGTACAAGGGGGAAAGTCAGGTGCAAAGAACTGATAAACTCGTCCACGTTAGGAGGTAGAGGAGCTAGAAATTTTGAATGGATAAATGTAAAATCTGCAAGGAGCAAAAATGAGAATCAAATGTCAAACAAAAAAAAAAAAAAACACAAGCCAAAGGTGATATAATCTAAATGACCGGTTTTTCATTCATATAGATATACACCATTAAGGGAATTGTGGGAGACAATAGGTTTCTGTGAAGCAGAGATCAAATCGATCACCTCTCGAAATCCACGAATTCTCCTATTTTGTTCAACTTCAAGAGTTTGAAGTTCCCTCTGTCAATCAAAACCATTATTAAACAAAATGGGCAACACCAGACAGTCAATATCACCAATGACTAGTTTACCTTGAAAAGATCCCTGTCCTCTTCTGAACTTGTCAACACAACACGAACTGCCTGGGTTCCTCCACCCTTTGCAGGGATTATTAGAGGAACAAGACCATCAGAAAAGTCTTCCAACATCTGCAGCCAAACCAGATAAATTACAAGATATCATCCCACACAGAAAAATTGACCTGATTTCTTTATCCCAGATTGAAAAAAATGGAATAGGCATTTGCATCATTACAAATTCAAAGATCATAAGAGTTAACTTGTTCAATCTACCTTCAGTACTAGCTGAACTTGACGTTCACTGCAAATGTCTATAGTCATGCATGGTCTAGATCCAAACTGTTCACTCCCTAAGACAAGTTTTCTGAGGGATCTCACCAGTGCTTCTGCAAAGAACAAGTCGGTACTATAAAATAACACAAGAAAAGACATATAATGACTAAATTTTGCAACAATGCATATTTTACCATCTATCTTTGTGCTCGAGTCTGTACATGCATTTTTCCAATGCTTAACTCTTGACCTAATCCTTTCTATGAAAACTGTATCAGCAACACTAAGAGCACAGGCAGAAGAAGATTTTTTCACATGATCAATAGGTATTGGATTCCCCATTCGAACTTTTGCAGCAGACTCTTGCGCTTTTGATAAGTATGATAAACCTATTAATAGAAAAAGATCCATTTTTTTACTTTTAAGTAGAGAATTGTTCAAAACCAACAAGAGACACTGAGGTAGTACGAATCATTAATCGTGCAGAGAAATAGAAATGCATCATGTCTAATCATGATTCATATGTTATTTTGTTTATATCATTTTTACCTTTCTTTATGAAAATCAAAGTACCAAAAAGAAGTTTATGGATGCATACTTACGGATTTAGGCATTATGTGCAAATTTCTTCAGACTGAAATTGATCCAAAGAGAGACATACTGAATAATACATTCTGAAGCCCCTACTTTTCTACATTTATCAATTAAACTATAGGAAAAATCGGCTACTTTCTTAAAAAAAAATAAAAATAAAAAAAAAAAAAAGCAAAAACTGAATGCATACCATCATACATTCAAAGCAAAAAAATTTGCTGTTAAAAACATATTGGCAATGTTGAATAAGTTCAAACAACACTCTCAAAGGGATTACCATCATATATGCAAGCGTTAAAATCAAAACCCTCTTTAGCCATGGAAGTCAAATAAGATGTTTGACAAGTGAAACTATAAGAAGGCATCCCTATCTTCAGTTCATCCCTCGGAAACAAATGAAAATTGTACCTGAATCCCAATAAGACAAACAAAAAAGTGAATAAATGAACTCACTCAATATTAAAACAATAAAAAGGGTGATAAAATACTCACGGGTAAGCAATGACTTTGGAAGCTTGAAGCTTGAAAGGGCAGATAGCAAACTGAAGTATCTGGAACCGTTCAGCGGCATACTTGGCTTTAAGATAAGCGGTTTCGGACGTGTCAAAGGGAGAAACACGATGCCACGGCGAGGAAAAGGAGCCGGTGGTCTGTAATGACACGGCTATGAAATCTGAGCTGGAAATGTGGTTCTGAATTTCTGAAAGAGAGTCGTTGAAGTTTGCTTTCGTAACTTGCTTGACGGGCCACTTGCGGTGGTATTGGTGGAGCGTTTGGGTGCCGAAGAAGCGTATTGACAGCGGAGGCTTAAGATTCGGCAACATTCCAAACGCAGAACGGGTGCGAGAACAACCAGGGAACTGTTAACTGACCTGCTTTTAAATAAACATTAGAAGGTTTATAGGCTGGGCTGCCCACCTGGGCCGGACTTGATTAGGGACCTATGTGTCACAAATGAACGTATTGTCCTTTGTGTGTAAAACCATAGGAAATTAAAGACTCAAACATAATTATCACTCGATAAAATGTATGCACAAGTGAACTTGATAAACTGAGGCTATCCAAGCTGACAGTAAAGGCAAATTTTAATAAGCAATGAACAAGTGATGGGTAGTATTAGATTCAACAAAGCTGCTGTGACAATAAATTTATTCGTTGAATTATTGTATCTTCGTATAATTTTATTGATTGGGTTGTGTCTTTCATAGTCTTTTGTGCATAAATATCGATGCACCAAAAAATATCAGTGAGAGCAATAGCAAGACTTTCTCTTTCAGTCTTTCTCAATCAAGCATATGCAACAGTTCATATATGTCTCTTTCATATCGGTTTTCCGGCCAGAAAACGGCTATAGAAATCAAACGCCTCCCGCGGTTTGTATTCCGGTACGGTATGTCCAGCTCCCTGCACGAACGCCAGTTAACAAAAGGGAAAACAATGATCGATAATCAAAGTTACAAGTAATTGAATAAACATTGCAACTGAAAGTAGAAGCAAGGCATTTGAAGGTGTACCTTTATGGTTAAAAAGGTGAGGTTGTTTTCATATCCTTGAGTATATCTGCAACCCATAAAGATAAATCAATGATTGATGAACATTGCATAACAAAATTTTGTAAAAGGCTAAAAAGAAAAACGTCAGGATTCAGAAGAGTTGTGAATACGGATTCCTTTATGGATGAAATATTAGATGGAGAACTGAAGAAAGTACCCGGCAACTTGTCCATTGGAAGTCCAAGGCCTCCACTTATCTACAATCTTATATCCAACTGATCTTGTCCATGCTTCACTTCCAGTGAAAGGAATGCACATGTCATGATCCCCACTGCCAGAAAAGTCCGCAGATAATATACACATCAGTTAAATGCAAATAATTACAAGCCATCGAGATTTTGAGCACACACAAAGGAGTTTTGGAGATCTACCTGAATATAAGTGCTCGATATCCCCTGGCTGTGAGGTTCTTGTGGTATTTGATCATGCTTCCAGCATCATGGTGAAATACAATATTGTCTGTACATAATTCCCAACTTCCCACAATGCTTTCCTATAATGTTGCAAGATCATAAACTAAGAGCTCTCAAAATTAGGAACTGACAAATCAAATTAAGATCGCTAACCTCTTTGGCATGAATTGCTTTCCTAACTGCTGGATCATTGAGCCATGAATTTGCAACTTCATCATCCTACAGGGTTATTAATAATTTTCAGCATAAGATTTCCAATAATTCAAGAAGGCCCAGACAAAAATCTTGCAAGGTCCTATTTATCAATAAGACAAGCTGAAAAAAATAATCTAGAGCATATGAATGTCTCGTTTCTTTCACTCAGTAGGAAGAACCAGAAAATGAACCAAGAAAAATATGTTTTCTGTTGAACTATAATATGCTTAACCTTTTGAGGGAATTATACTAGCATCATCTTCATGATAAACCATACGAGGCCATAGGAAATCATTACCGGTAGATGAAGGCAAGAAAAAGTTCCAAGGAATATAATCCAAGTGACTTACAGTGCATGGAACAGATACACTACTGAGGAGCTGCGGCCAAGTTGGAACAATCCCATCTCTTACAGGAGCTCTAAGAGGCCAGGCACGACCAAACATCCTTTTCCTCACAGGAAGAGGCCTATCATTCTCACCCAACTGCCGGAAGCTGGACGGTAACCTAATGTTAACAGCTGTATTCTCCCATGTCTCCATACCATGATAGCATGGTTCTAGAATGTCATATATGTTTAAACCTGCTATATTCTGAAATGTTGAAATTTATTAAGAATAAGTGAAGAAGTAGATGGTTCATATTATTACTTAAAACATCATAGACAGACAGTCACACAACCTTGTCAACTTCAGAAAGCTTACTGTCACAAGCATCACTGACTGGATTATAGAAATTTCCTCTGCACTCATTTTGCACCTCCTACAATATGTAACCTGAATCATTACTGTAATGTTTTTGACAAATTTTTGGAACTAAGCGAGATTTCAAACTAAGACTCAATAACAATTCATATCTAATAAAATCCAAGAAGAAATCTTAAGGTTTCCAGAAAAAAATATCTCCTTATTTAGCTCCACCTACCTCAAATAGCTCATCTGATATCAGGCCCATCCCATGTGCAAATGGAACAAGAGCATTCCCATCAAACTCTTCATCTGTGACTCCATTACCCACCAGATATCCCTGTATACAATGATCAGGATTGCAGCCATGAATTTTTACTTCAACAAAATAACTTCTTACAGAGGCATACCTTGAAGTTGAGAATTGGCGTTGCACCAGCTTCAATTCCTATAGAAGAAATAAATAGACAATACAGACTAGCAAGCGAAGATTAAACCAAACACAGAGAATCCAAAAATGAGGATTGACCTGTCACCACTTCATAAGCAAGAGTTGGCACATATACTCCAGCATATGACTCTCCAGCAATAAAAAATGGGTTGGAAAGGAACTCTGGGTATAGTTCAAACCACTGATTGAACAAACACAATTTGTTAACATATAAATATCTCACAAATAAAGAAGAACATTTGCAAATTCTCTCACATACCACATTTGTTTTCTCTATTTCTTCTAATTTACCTTGAGAAGAAATGCGTGTGTATCAGTGGCAGTCTTCGAGTCCCCAGTAATGTAGTCAGTTTGGTTTTCTGAGTAAGAAAATCCTACTCCAGCTGGAGAATCCAAATATATAATGCTGGAGATCTGAATTCAAGAAAAATCATGAATAAGCTGATTTTACACATAAAAAAAGATTAAACAAGATGCAATTCAATCATGAGTCATATTCATTCATGCACTGATAGAATAAAAAAAAGTCAATATTTGGCGATAAACAAAAGCAACTGAATAAGAATTTAAACCTTGGACCAGCTGTATGGATTCAGATACAAATTGGGCAGACTTCCCTTTGTCTTTGGTGCTTCAAAATTGAATGGCCCTGCAATTTATGAAGGAAGTAGTTTTCCATAAATTTAACCAATCCAAGAGGGAAAAAAAACTCCTATAAAACGAAACTAAGTGCTGCCTTGAAAAGGAGACCAATAAGAACGGCTTATCTTTCCATATTTGATCCAACAAAGGTAAATCATGTGAAATTATAGAATTGAAATAATTTCAGATAAACACGAAATAACCAGATATATTCCAACTAAGCAGTAACCCAAAAGATAAACTCTTTTGGAATAAAACAGAAATAAAAAAAAAAAATGCAGTATCCGAATTGGATCAATACCGTGCTCATAAACAAAACCATCAAAGCTAGAACATCCTGGTCCACCATTGAGCCACAGAACCACAGGATCCTTGGACGGGTTCCCTTCGGATACAACGAAGTAGTAAAAGAGATTCCTCCCATGATTTTCATCAATAGTCACATACCTTCAAAATCCCACCAAAATTAAGCATTAAAACAGAGTCTTTAATCGAGCTTTGATCAATACTCTGTGACTTAGAAACCGTTGACTTTATTACAAAGAAATGGCAATGTCAAAATAAAACGTACCCAGAATAGTGCTTGGAAGGGAAAGTGCCAGAGAATCCAGGAATCTGAGTGATGAGAGCAGTTTCAGGAGCCGAGTGAGTTAGCACTGCCAAGCTCAAGAACAAGTAATAAATTAGTCTCTTGTGCAGGATAAGAATAGTTTTAGCCATTGAACAGTCTTTGAGAGGACTACGTAACTATTTGATTATCTGTAGCTGCCTTTCCATTTATAGAGCGCGTTGACATTTTGCAGCTTGTTAAAATAACAAAAAGAAAAGAAGAGAAAAAAAAAAAAAAATCTTGCTTACAAGCTAAGATTGAGACAGAGACAGAAAGAGGACATGGAACAGAACCGCAAAACATGTTAATGATGGATAATAAAGGAAGAGTTCGGCAACAGCAAGATTACTGTGAAGCGACTGTGAGAGCCAAATCACAGCGTGACACGTGGAAAACATAATTTTGAAGTCTTCTGGAATACAGTGACACTCTTGACTGAGCTGTAATAATCTGTAGGATTAGGAGGATTAAATTTTTAAGAGGAAGATGTAAAGCAGAAATGTATTGTGTTTTGACTGGTTTAGTGATGTTTACTTGTAAAACTATCCATTTGTTGTTTTCGTTATCGTAATTTTCTCTTCTCTATTTGTGTTTTTTATGTGCTTGATAAAAGGGAGGGAGAGAGAGAGAGAGAGAGAGAGAGAGAGGCGCATTGCACGTGCAAGGCTGATATCCAAGAAACAGAGGTGCAGCTGGTTGTGGAGGAGGGAAACGTGTTCTCGAGGCAGAAAGAAGCATACGTTGGGATGTTAATCGTAGGATTTTTCTGAAACTTTGAAATACTTCTTGGACTGTATTATGTATATGGGCAACTATCATCCATGTTTTGACTATTGAAGTTCAGGAAAGATTTTGAGTATGGCCGAAATCATTCTATTTTAAGTTTCTTGGTATATGCTGCTTCTCCCACACCCAAAAAGTTGCTAGCTTTTCACCAATCCTACTCGTAGTTTGCTTTACAGACACAAAGTATTACTGCATTGGCTTTTAAGCTAAGTTGCAGACTACTCGGTGTTCAGACAGAGAAGTTTTACTAACATCAGCAATATTGACAGAATCATTCCTGACAACAGAGAATTTTCGTATCCAAGGTAATTACCATAAGCGAAATACAGTTTCTTTGTCAACATCAATTCAGCTAAAATTTGTATGTTACGCTTGGAATAGGCTTACTTTTACTCCCCATTCAGAATATTTGAGATGACGTTGATTGAGGACATTCCATATGACGAAGACAATGGCTTGACACAGACACAAATTGACATTAGACAAACAAGCTAACTTATTATCATAGAATCGCTTTGCTGCCAACTTGGAAAAATTTTCTTCACATCGCTGTATTCATCCTTGAAACTAATGAAGTATATCATGACAAATTTCGCACACTATCAAAACTAAAGATTCAGGAAAACAAGTTATAGAGTTACATAACAACATTGATCCATGTTACAGTTGCAATGATACAAGGCTTTTACCCCAGCAAAATTGTACACTATTTTCAGTCAATGAATTCATACCCCGAGGAAACAAATTGAACCCATAAGGTCTTTAATTTGCTACTTCCCCTTGTGCAGCAGAAATATATTTTGGGTTCAGTTGAACTGGATTGTATATTGTCATGCTTGTTAAAGTTCGTGCCCAAATTGTTTAGCTGATTAAATATCCAAATACGGCTATAACACATGCAACTAGAAGCATTCGACTTGCATCGAAAACTGACTCTGCACCAGAAAAGTTAACTCTCTGAGCTTGGTCTCTGCAGAAGGGAACAGAGTAGGATTAGCAAAGGAACAAGAAGCATGGGAAATGAGAGAATTTCTTTCTCTCCAACCATTCAATTATTGCTTCCACCATTTAACAAATATATATATGCAGAGAGCATTGCCTGTAACAACAAAGAAGTTGTAATTATGACCACTTACTTTTGTAAGGATGACAGCAGACCACAATATATGGCATTGTCAGGCAAGGGAGGTGCAGATTTGTCAATCTCTGGATTTACAACGTTCACGTAAACTTCTTGGCCCAGATACCATGAATTGAGATTCTCCATACGGAGGTTCCAAATGCCAGCATTGTCAAGATAAACTAATATTGCTGTCCAAGCTCCAGGAAAGACCTGCAACCATGTGAGAAATAAGAAGTCTTTCATTGTCTATTTAATTTCCTAAACATAGAAAAAGAGGAAAAAAAGAAAAGATGCTGTATTTATGCGTGATGTGCATGCTCATGTCCATATTGGTGAAATGTAACTACTTAAATAACCATAAGTTGTAATCTTCTTCAGAGAAAGTAGTCAAGTGTAAGCAAAACTAAGTGACCTCAATATTTAAGGCCACCAAATCCTTGACAATTTGAGTTTTTTCTTTTTCTTTTTTTTTTCACTGGTCATTCCTATACTGTTAAAGCTTTAAGCCTTCCTGTGCAAAGTTTTCAACAAATGGTTTCAAAGAAGACCATTGGATATGAAGATTGTAACAAGGATTACCTGTGTAGTGCTACGAGCAACACCATCCCATTTGTTGTATATGCCTCTGCTATTCTCTGTCCACACTCCAAAATCCATACTAAAGCCAAATAGGAAATTACTGACTTGAATTTACAATGTAATTTTTCAGGTTCCAAAAAATGTAGAAAATGAGAAAGATGAGAATATCAAAATTAGAAGCTTACCCCACAACGAAGAATGCATAGCCATCCATATGATAGCTCTGTACTGTAGTATCATTGTTTTGAAAGATGATTTCCATAAAGCCTTTGTAAGTACCATTAATCAGAGATACATCAACTTTCGGAGGCCGGTTCATCAGTCTGTAAGGGAAATCAAGTTTGTACACTCCTGAAATGTTGAATTGCTGGGCCAGCATTAGGGGCGTTGAAGGTGGCAAGAATGAGATTCCATTGAGTGTGGTACGCCACTTTCCATCTATAAGCTCTGCAGGTCTATTGAGAATTACATACACGTCTGTCACTGTAATCTGACCATATTTGAAAGACCCCTGTGGATTTGGACGAGCAGCACCAGCAGATACATTCCACCTATGAATGCACAATAGTCACCACAAATGTACTAGAACTCAAAAAGCTATCAACAATTTAAACAAAATCTCAAGTATAAGAACATTAGGGGGACAAGGGCAAATAATAGAGAGATTCCGAGATTTTTGAATTTGGGTCAGTTGTCTCCCCTCCAGATATTTTGGCATTTTGGAGCAGTTAAAAAACATTCAGATCAAGGGTTAAAGTCATTTTTCAGCTGCTAATTAAGGTTAATGTATGAAGAGACCTTTGGAGAGGTCAGTATATACTTGGGTTATTTCAATGTCAGTCAATGTATAAATAATCAAAGACAACCTTATGGATCGAGCTTGATTCATTGAGAAATATGAGTCATCTGCATTAGGAGGATCAGGAAGAGGACCAGAAGCAGGTCCCAAGGAGTTGGAGTAATGCAAAATGGCCACTCCAGTAGCTTTATCCCAAGATGATGAATTAACAAACCGAGGACTGGCAACAATATAGTAATCACTGCTGGCATTTTGGTCCATTGTAACCAAGAATGAGTATGACTGACCCACATGAATATCCATATTTGTATAATTTTGCTGAACTGTGTATGATCCTTCAGTCTCAACGAGAAGTAAGTTATGGTTTTGTATCCTAAAATTCAAGCTGGTTGCGATTCCAACGTTGTGAACCCGGAGCCTGTATGTTTTTCCTGTTTCAGATAACACATGAAACATTTAGCTATCACCAGAAATGCAGTAGAAGGGAATTGCAAGCGATATCATGTTAGCTGAACAGTTTGACCACCATGTAAAGGTTTCGTAGACAACCAAATAAAACTAGTTAATTACTTTAAGTAAGAAAATGTTCCGTACAAATAAATAATATAAAACCAAGCATCAGATAAGTATTTGGAACCTACCTGGCTCGACATTTATAATCTGATAAGAAATGCCATCCGAAACAATTGCTGAATCATAGCGATAGGGACCAAATCCATTAATGAGTATACCATCAGGGACTCCGAGGTCTATGCCATTCTCCACATCTTTCCTTAGTTTCTGTTACCCAGCACTGTTGGTTACCGTCTCAGAAATTAACTAGAATTGATAACATACACTGAAAACAGTAAGCAAAACAAAAATATTGCTGACCTTATGACTCTTTGTATACCAGTCACTGATAAAGATGGTAATATCGCCATCAGGCATGAGAAAGGGTAATGGGATAACATCTCTGTTGTTTATGATGATTCCACCATATCCACCTGCAGCCCGCTGAAAGTCTAGGGAAGGGAAGTAAAATAAACTTCCTATCTGATCTTTCACCTGAAACAGGTAAGTCCAGTTCCAACCAGCAGGAATTGGACAATTGGTCCCTAAAACACCATCTTGCCAAGAATTTTTTCGATGTTGTAGGCCATTCCTACAGTAAAAGTTTAGAAGTAATGTTAACAAGAAGTTCATCTATACTAGCTATTTGTGATGGTTCCAATATATTATACCATGTGAGAAGCAATGGCTCGTCAAGATCGTTCTTAACGTTAATAACAACATTCCAATTCGTAGTGACATTCAGAATCGGTCCCGGAAACTGCCCATTAATCCCAATCACCTGGAAAATGTGAAAAACAGATAAGCAACCCTTGATTCCTTAGCAGGTAAGACTACCTTCGGCCTACTTTCTAGCCTAATAGCCAATAATTCATCACTTAGGTGAATGAGCAAAAATAATTTCAATATTTTCTTAATACAAGTACAATTTAACTTATTTGCATGAAATTACCACTAATTCATATGAAAATTCCCTGAAACCAAAAAAGATCACTAAACACAACAGAATTTGCAAGGCCAAGCATGTAAAACAGAATTGAAGTGAAGAAAAATGGAAACAGAAAAAACCTGTTGTTTAAGTCCAAGAGGGGAAGCCGTGATGTAAGAAACAGTCCAGTCGTAAAACACATATGGGTCACCTCCCAAACAACCAGTTGACAACAAAAGGAAGAAGAAAGAAAGACTAGAACACAGAAAACCACACTGCATTGGATCCCTGTCCCTCTCTCTCTAAATCTGTTGTGGGTGATCTTATCTTCAGTTCAGAGAGAAGATAAACTGAGTTGTGTTGTGTTTGCTTTGGAAGTGGGAACACTAAGCACTCGGCTCAGCATTACATTTGGAAGGGTAGAGAATCACATGGGAATCAAAGGAAACATATTTGAGGCGCCAGTTCTTTCCTTTTTCTTTTATTATCCTTTTTTACCTTCCTGAAGATGGGACCGGATTGTTGAATTTCTAGAAAGAGGGAGCCAGAGCCACGGTGTAATTGGGAGCTGTAGGGCCGGTAATACTAATAATTGATAGAAGTGGCAAATGAATTGTCATTGTTTATTCAATGAAAAGCAATGGAATAGGATTAAGAGTGTGGAGAAAAGAGCCATGTTTTTGACCGACAGCTACTACCTATAACCTTGAGCAATGAATTGAATTGCTACCACATTTCCATTTTGGGTTGGTTTTGTATTGTAAGTTCAATATTCAGAAAGGCCCAAGGCAGCCGAGTATGAATTTTTAGAGAGTTAAAGCCAAGCCCATTATAAGTCGAATCCTGGCCCAATATATAATGATTGAAAAGGTAAAATAAAATCAAAAAATCATGACCCTGTACAGAGAAGCAGTTGAATGAAACCATAAATTTACTGAAGCTGGCAAATTACAAGAATACAATAATTATTCATACACTACATGCCATGCGAGATGATTTCATGTCAATATCATACACAAAGATAGACAGACAAGACAGACATGCAATAACAGTACAATTAAGAATGGCTTTTTATTATTATTGTTGTTGTTGTTGTTGCTGTTATTACTTATGTCAAGACAAAATCATCTTCATGATCATGCCACTAATATACTCCTTCTCTTTCCTTCACATGTCTTGTCTTGTCCGGAAGTGAACACATGGCTTGGCCATCTGTCATCACAGTTAATTTACTTTTGACAATGCTGGCAAAGTCAATCTAATTTGGGCCTTTCTATAAATACCCAATCCAAAACCATAAACTACTAGGCAATAATTTCTGATGCTCATCGTATGCAGACACGTGTTTGATTGTTATTGGTTTATACTGAGACGATCACCGACACACTGGATTTAAACCATCTCAATGAAAGGGGCCCACTCATTCGACCAATAATTGATCACTCTCCAAATCCTCACTGTATTCAAGCTGTCACCGCTGTCTCCTCCGCCTTCTTCTCAATGGCACCATTGTCTCCTCCTTCTACCTCTCAATTTGCTTCTCTCTAGTCCTTAAACCCTAACATTTCGTAAGTTTCATTCCACTTCTCTTCATTGCAACTACCAATTTTTCCATTTCTGGAAAGAAAAAATGATTTTCCCGCTTTTTTTAGGGTTATTCCTGACGCTATCAATACCAGGAGTTAGCTCAAAGGAGGAATCAATCTACGAAATCCTGAAGGCGCACGGACTGCCAATGGGTCTACTTCCCAAAGGAATTAGCGAATTCAGTATCGATGAAACGGGGCATTTCGAGGTGTATTTGGACCAGCCTTGCAATTCCAAATTTGAAAGCGAATTGCATTATGATAGAAACGTTTCGGGGACTCTGAGTTACGGTCAGATAGGATCATTGTCCGGAATTTCGGCTCAAGAGCTGTTTTTGTGGTTTCCGGTCAAGGGAATCCGTGTCGATGTTCCGAGTTCGGGTCTAATTTATTTTGATGTTGTTGTCGTTTTTAAGCAGTTCTCTTTGTCATTGTTTGAAAATCCCAGAGATTGTACAGCGGTTCGCTCGGATAATGGCAATGTTCTGAATGGCAAACTTATGGCAGAATCACTGGACAAGGTTTAATGTCATTCCTTTCATTTATTTTTATTTTGCGTGTTGACATTCCATTATAATGTAGCGAGTTACTGAGAAAAATCTTAGCTTGGTTTACGATTGTTTAATAATTGAAGAGGATAAAATTTGCAATAGCCTGTATAAGGTTAAATTTTTTTTCTTTTGTATGTGCAGCGTCAATTTGGGAAGTATCCAGACGAATATGAAACAGACTTCATTTAAATTTGGAGGAGGAGGATTATTGAGGTTCTGCACAGTATCTCAATCAGCTTGCTATTGGTTCATCATGTCCCTTTGTAAAAAGAGAGTCGTTAGAGTCTGCTTTAGCGGATCCTATGCATCAATTTTGTGTGGTTGCTTGCTTTTTCCTTTCCATATAGTGAAAATTTGCAGACAAGTTAAGCCGGCTCCTGTCTAAGAGAGAAGATGGCCACAGAGTTTGAGGGAGCAATTTTCACGAGGCCTTGATATTAAGATTCCTTGTATTTCATCCGTGGAGGATAGAGATAAAAGTAGAAGGGCAGGAGAACTTCAGTTGAGGTGATTTCAGGTGATAACTCTGCAAGATTTATTAATTTGTATGTTGCATTTATCCTGTAATTATGAACGCAAACCTGGGTGGTATATTGAGTGCTTTTTTAGTATAAGTTTTAGGTTGAATCAGAGGCACATATCTTCATTTTCTTACTACAAGAAAGCCAATAAATGAAAGCTTTGTTGCTTAATTTCAGATAGATATTGCCAAACTCTATTGTCATTGTTGCATTTCTTTGTTTCTGCATGCTTTTGGTTTAAGTTCTATATCATGCAGTGGATTTTACTAATGGGTGCAGTGGAGGTAAGATGTATGGCAGTATAGGAAACTTCTTGTTTAATTTGCATGTGTTTCCTTCTTTCTCAAAGGAACTTAATCTACATTGTTATGCTCAGGTATAAACCTCGATGGGCTCCATTTTCAGAGAGTTTGAGCCAAGGGTTTGTATTGTGATGGTTATGAGAGTAGATTTTTCTTAGGGTTACTATCTAGCAGTCACCAGTCAAAGACAAATTCAATCTAATTTTTTTACTTTCAGTTTCCTCAAATTTCCTTAACTGATTAGTAATCACTTATAACAAACAAATAATAAAAATAAATTCAACAGGTTAGTAATTGTGATGATGTTTGCTTTTCCAGTTAGGTGATTTAAACCCACGTCTGTTTCACTCTTTTGAAACCTTCACTGTTTTGAAACCCACATATTATTTACTTCTTTTTTTACACTTAATTGGATTTTCCTTGCTCATCGTTACTTTAAAATGCTTTTATGATCAAGTTATTTTAGTCCACTGATTGATGCAAATTGAGGAAGGTGCTTAGATAAAAGTGTTTGAATTCTGAGTTATAGAGCAGAATTAGACAGTCTTAGGGGTTGAACATCATCTGGGTCCTTGAATCGATTGGTTGAAGCTGATATTTTGGTAGCTTTAGACGCTTGTGCAACTCAGCATAATCTGGAATAGCTTTGACTTAATTTCATTGCATATAATGCCTTTGCTGGTTCAAACTGTTTCTTTCCCCATTGTTACCTAGCATCCACTTCAGCAATGGACCTTCCTAATATTGGTCTTCTCTTGACTTATCTGGTGACTATAGATTAGGCTACCCTCTTTTTTCTTTTCCATGTTTTCATTGTTTATTTTTTCTCTCTTGGTAGAATTTGTAATAATTTTCCTTGTTCACTTGACATGGTGTCACTGAGTGGAAGTCTCAACAAATTGGTACTTGTTTGTATTGAGGGAAAGAAATTTCTGTTAATATAGCGCAGTTTATTAGTCCTTAAATCAATAAACCAAAACCAAGTGACATGCTATTCTTATTTACTGTTTTGGCTGGAAAGTGTAACCATTCTGCCTTAAAAGTCCACAATAACGTGTGGAACTTTCTGGGAAAGATTTGACTAGTATTTCCTTTAGGACCGATCAACTATTGAAAGAAAAGGCCATGATTGAAATAGCTGAATGCAGGATTGGTTCGCTCTTTCTACTGTGTGCTTATTCAGTCTTCTGTTGCTTTTTTCATATGGTGTGTTTTGAACTCCAAAATGGTAGTGAAATTGACATGTGGCTTGTGTCTACAAGTACCAACTCTCTGTATGTAGTTGCGATGGTAATTGTATATTGATAAAGCATTCCGTGGATATCTTTTATAGCAGGCAGGGGAGATAAAACCCAATTATTTGCTGGTCCCAGCCCAGCCAACACTTTGTTTACTTACACTTCTTTTGAAACAAAGCTCGTTGAAGATTGGATTCTCATAATGAAGATTCTTTTATCCCATTTGGAATGATATTGTTTGAATTTGGCCAATCCTATACCATCATTATTATACATATCTGCTATTCTCTTCATCATTTTGTCCCTGGCCGCTAAGATATTTTGATATGCGTCTGTGAATGATGCATCCGATGCTAACACAACTCTAAATCAAAGTCAGCATCAGAAAATGGTGCGATTCCCAAATGATGTCGTTCTCGTAATGGTTTACTGTATTTGCACATGAAGCAACGTTATTGTACAACAAGCCCTATGGCAGACCAACTGCAATCTTCCATCTCCGAAGACAGATCAAATGCAAAGTTCCCATATTATGTGGCAACAATTTATTCGCTATTGATAAAGGTGACGATGAGATGTACATATTATGTATTAGCCCAATCACCCTTCAGTTCAACATCTGAGCTGCCCACCAAATGCAGAGGAGAGCATGGGCTGTCACGTCGATACAGATTACGCAATGAAAATAGATACCAGAAACGGCTGACTGTTTACTTGTCTGCCATATTTTTAAGAGTACAAACACTTGGCAACCCAGCCCTGCATGTGCAAATGCAATGCAGCCACCGGATTTTATTGCAAATCCAAGAAACCTCAAGACTCAGAAACCAGTCTCACTTTTTTTGGATGCCCTTCAGTTTTATCCATTCATATTTACTGCTAATTAATTACCCCTCTATTATTTTCAAAAACTCCCCAATCAAATCACTGTTAACTTACTTGTGTCCCTGTTTTGGGAAAATTACCTAATTTTCAAAAATAGAGATACGTATTTTGCAAAATCAATCAGTATATGAAAAATTGAACTCCTGATCGCCAATTTCCTGATGATCAAATCACAACCCATGATTTTTACGACTGACACCAGAACCCTACCAATTTTCCCTGTTCCGTGAACCACTACATCCCTTCAAATATAGCCCTCATAAAAAACTACTCAATATAACAAGTGTCAACCATTATCTTTTCATCTTCTACTCAAGAATCTCAAGTCTCAACTTCCACCTCCCGCCTCTCCTTTCCCTCGCCGGAAACCGCCACTTTCAGACAGTCCACTCCCATTACCACCACTACCAAGCCAAAAAGACGAACCCCGGAAAAGCTAATACCTTTATAATTGTTAAAATGGCCTCGATATTAACTTTTACACCACCAAAACTGTGCATACAGAAAAAAAATACATTTTCTTTACATTCATTTCGATGTAAAAATTCAATTTTGAAGCCTCGGAAGAGCGTTAAAGTAAATGGCGGCTTGTATACGCTGGCATGCTCCACGTCGCCGTTTGTGGGCAGAGTTGGGTTGCAACGACGAGAAGGGAATGTTTCGTTGCTTTCTTTTGGGACAAACACTAGTTCTGTAGCTGACGCGGCGAAGAATGACTCGTCTCAGGTTTTGTCTGCAATGCTTCCTTTTGTTGTTGCTGCCACTGCTGTTGCTGCTCTCGTACAACCAGCAACTTTTACTTGGTGGGTTCTTTTTCTTCAATGGTTCTGTTTTTCTTACTTTCGAAGCTCATTTTTCTTCTTCTTGTATATATTAATTATGTTCAAATTCTATAATTTTTTGAGTCCCAGGTTTCTTAATATTATATGCTCCAAATTACATTAAAATACTTGAAAATTTTATCCGGTTTGAATTCATTTTTTTAATGATATTTAAGACTAATTAATATTGTTTTTGCCCCAAGTATTGCCTTTTAGGAGGTATTGGACCACGGAGGGTTGAAATTTGGGTTTCAAAGTTAAAATTTTGTTGCTATGGTACAAACATATAAAATTCATTCCTTCGTTTATTTTTGTTTTAACAGGTTTTTGCTAACAATATTTCTTATATAGTACTTTGAAAGGCTATTCTTGTCGTCATCTGTTAATTTTTATTTCTACTTCAATTTTTATTTATTTAGTTGTGATATCAATATTAATGATAATCCGGGACTGCTTTTATGTGCTTGATTTAAGGCTCAAGATGAAGTCTTTTTTCTAATTGTCCACCTGTTTTGCCTCCTACATAATAGTTTTTTGAAATGAGCTTTGGGTAGCACTAAATTTACCAAAATAGCAGAAGTGATTTCTGTTAAAAACCTTTGCAGGGTTTCCAAGGAATTATATGCTCCAGCTCTAGGTGGAATTATGTTGTCTATTGGAATTAGACTTTCCATTGATGATTTTGCTCTTGCATTTAAGAGGTATAAGATTGCTTGTCTTAGAAGTGTGTATAAAGTTTATTTCTAACTATTGTTTATTTGTGAGGAATGAATATCCTCACTAGTTTGTTTATCTTTTCATCTGGTGCAGACCTGTACCACTGTCTGTTGGGTTTGTTGTGCAGTATGTACTCAAACCAATCCTTGGGGTGCTAATTGCGAGGGCATTTGGGATCTCTATGATGTTTTATGCAGGTTTTGTCCTCACATCTTGTGTTGCAGGGGCTCAACTTTCCAGCTATGCCAGCTTTTTGAGCAAAGGAGATGTGGCCTTAAGCATTCTCCTCACCAGCTCAACCACCATTGCATCAGTTCTTGTCACACCACTGTTAACTGGCCTTCTTATTGGGTCTGTTGTTCCAGTTGATGCTGTTGCTATGTCCAAGTCAATATTGCAGGTAATGAGTGCTTTAGGAGGATACAGAGATGTGCTGGAACTGGTTTGTTTGTTTAATTCCTTGCTTGATGTTTGAGATTTTTGGTATGTCTTTGCAGGTTGTGTTAGTTCCAGTTGCTCTTGGCCTCTTCCTCAATACTTATGCAAAACCAGTTGTGACTGTTCTTAAGCCTGTGATGCCATTTGTTGCTATGATATGTACCTCAATGTGTATTGGTAGCCCTCTTGCTATCAATCGGAGTCAGATTCTCTCCATGGAGGGTCTTCAATTGGTTCTTCCAGTGTTGACATTTCATGCTATGGCTTTTGCTGTGGGATATTGGGTCTCCAAAATTCCAGCTTTGCGGTAATTTCTTTCGTACTCAAAGTATAATATCCCGTTTGTTGGGGGGGAGAACCTTTGTTTATAGAACTGAAAAAGCATTTCTCCTTGTGATTGCTCTTGTTATGTGGAGTTCGTTAGTTGCTAATTTTTCAAGTTCTCAATGTGTTACCAGAAAGAACAGAGCTCTTTTTGTGACCGTTTAGTCCACCAGAGTGGGTGCTTCTAAATTTGCAACTAGATAGAGCAGTTCTGATGCCGTACCATCCTCATATGCTGGAAACTAATACCGGCATAATCGAAAACATTAGCGCAATCTACTGATGTTATACCATAGCTTTGGGGATGTCGTGGATGTAAAAACAATGTTGTCGATGTTGCCTTTTCTTTTTTTGTGTGTTTGTAATACTTTCATTTCTGCTGCTGAAAATCCCCTCCTAATAACCTTAAAAAATTTGTTCTGCTTATTCCTTTCCTTTTGAAGATTTTATATAATCTCAATGCTTCCTCTCTGCTCCTTGCTTGCTTTCAATATCTGAAGTGATTGACTTGTCAGCCATATATGATTAGCTTTGTGAGTAATTAATAACCCTGCCCTGAATATAGGTTAACACTCGAGACTAATGTATGTATGACATGCTTGCCTTATGCTTGATTCTTGCTTTTCATGTATTATGTTGTATAATCTTCCCTCTCCGGGAAACAAATTGTATTGGTACACAGCTGTTTCTACTTTCATGTCTGTCAAACAGAATTTGATATGTTTTCTTTTTCTAATGTCAGACAAGGAGAAGAAGTCAGCAGGACAATCTCGCTGTGCACAGGAATGCAAAGCTCCACCTTGGCAGGGCTCCTCGCCACTCAGTTCCTCGGAAGCAGTCAAGCAGTTCCTCCAGCATGCTCAGTGGTAGCAATGGCTATAATAGGCCTTTGCCTTGCGTCTTTCTGGGGAAGTGGCTATCGAATCCGGGACTTGCCAAACTTACTCATCTCGCACACTGGTTCTGCAGTGAGCGCATAAGGAATCACCAACAACAATGCAGTTTCAAGCCCAAGATTGAACCAAAAGCAATACAAGCGGTGACAATAGAACTCGAAGTACTGGTAGAAAAGTGATTCTTTCCCCATTCTTGAGTTCTATAGAAAGCCAGTTCAAAAGAGGGTAGAATATGTATTAAAAATGGGATACAGATGAAAATGAACAGAGCAAACTACATAGAGAGAGAGAGATATACCGGAAAAAACGGTTGTCTTATTGCAAAGTCAGAAGAGCTATATGTATGTATGTATGTATAAATTCGACTTGTTAGTTAGTTACTGTAAATCTGCTTCTGTATCCAAAGTTACAGCATACAGTATATAATACAGTCGATGAAAATGGTTTTAGCATTTTGCTGCCCCTTTAAATGACAATCATAATGATTCGGTTGCATAATGTTGATCATGGGCGGTCTTTGGTTTAAGAGTTAGGCAATATGCAATACACCCCCCAATAATTGGGCTGTCAGGAGGAATTGAAAGGGTATACAGTATAATGTTATACATTTATACTGAACAGGCTGGACCACATATCCCAAATTCGGCTAGGCCTCACTAACATAGAAAGGGCTTGGAACATACGAGGAAGGAAGCCCGATCAAAAGTGCTCGACTCGAGTCGTCATCGTAAATTCTTGTTTTCGGGTACGCATACAGCACAGGCCATCGTAGATTCAGCAAGGATGGGATACTATTCAATCACAGATCGGAGGCTAGACGACAAGGACGAGGGGGGTGGGGTGGTTTGGAGGAGCCATTGCTGTTTTGAGTTCGACCGGTTCGCAAAGCTATTTAGCCTTTGGTTCTTACTGTATTTGTTAGAAAGTAGTTAATGCTAATTATTTTCCGTCCGGCTAGCTAATTCAGGGCTCGATTTTAATAGAATTGGATGAAACGAAACAAATAAAACAACGACGTGACTGGTACCTAGCTATATTAGCTAACTGCTATATCAACATTCTGTGTTGGAATTAATGGAAATGGCGATGACAAATTGCATAAAGCAGCAGCAGCAGGGTTCAATATCAGTATCTCTATCTCAACTTCAAGCATGGTTCATGTCTTGGATGTGGTGGTCCCTGGAATAAGATTCGGTTCCACGAAAACATGGGCAATGGCTGGCCAAATGTTGAAGGAAGAAGAGGTAGCTCGTTCAGTCATGACATGAGTAGTACAGTAGCCCTTCTCTTTCACCTCAACAATCAATCAATTCGATACTTGATAAAAACAAAACAACCCTCATGCACACTCGCAGACACACGCACACCCCACAAACCCAATCATAATTATTTCTTCTCTCCTCTCCTCTCCTCTCTCCTCCAACTTAATTAATTATTCTGGCCTGCCTGTCAAATTTAATGTGTTTTATATTCCTTTCTTGGTGGTTTATTGATAATCCTAGTACATATTTCCAGCACAAAATCTTTCTTTTATTTCTCAAATCAAATCAAGACATCCACGCGGATGAATCAAACAATTCAACCATTGCCATTCATAATTCAACATTGTTCTACAGAAATAACCCTCTGTGGTCTTTGCCATGCATATATGCATCAAAATTCAAAGCAACTATGAAAAATGCATGTACAAACAAGAAGACATGACTGAATTGACTCTACTTTTGGTTCTGACTGGATTTATAGTGCGAAGAAGACTGAGTCATATATTCACGTAATGACATGTCTGTCTTTCTAGCAAAAACTCCACTTTTGGTTCTAAACATTATAGGTATTAATATTGTAATCTAACAATATTAAGAAGAACACAAACAAATACGTTTGAAAAGTTATTTATATTATTATTATATATTTTATATAAATTATTTTTCTTTCACTTTTATAAATTATTGCTTATTTTTGTAAAATATAAAATATGTGATAATAATAATAATACGCTCATATTATAAATAAATTTGCATAAAAATTAATATCTTTAATTTTATTTATTAAAACTAAAAATTATTAACTATAAAAGAATTCTTACAGAATTTTTCAGTAGGAATTATTGGGAACTTAAAAATAGAGCAATGTATGGCTAGAAACGTTAGCATATACAGTTTACAATGAAGATAAACAAAGGGGAGAGGATGGTGTTGTCCATATATATTCACATGAGTGAATTTAAGGGCAAAATGGCTTATTAATCTTAATCATCAAAAATTTATGTTTCAACAGAACATGCATATATGAAAATGTTGGCATTAATTGACTGACAATCAGTTCTAAATTTGATCATATTAGAAAAAAAAAAAATAATAATAATAATAATAAAGCCACATTGGATGAATCAGTTCGCGAAATTTCCATATATTTGGTACGATTGGTGTGTGCTAGTCTTCAATAATTCTCTTGAAATCAAAACCATTAGGTTTTGCTTAATCAAGTAGCAACATCGTTAGAAGCTTATGGACCATTTATTGTTTTTTTACGACTTTGTCATTTTCCTTAATAATTAAGTTGTTAGTTTGAATAGTATTAATATTGCTAATCAATTAAAATGTTAAGTAGATAGCTAGCAAGAATACGGGGACGTAATTATCTATATTGATTGGACACCAAACAAAGATTGGATAATGCGCACACACATGTATATGACAAACAAGATACACTCTATCTACGGATTTATTGTAGTTACAATAAATTAACTCCATTCATTAGAAGGAAAACCATATAGAAACAAAATGGCGAGAAGAGAAGGGAAGGGAGTGGATAAAAGGAATCATTCGGTTAGCACTAATTTTGAAGAGAAATGGATGACAACCCTAAAAGAGAGAGAAAAATGAATTAGAGAACATGATACAAAGGGTTGTGTCGTGCTCATGGACATGTTTTTCGAGGAGAAAGAAAAGCAAGCATAATCATCGATTTATTTGGACCCATTCCGTAGATGAATTCACCTCTGTATTAACATATTCCTTTCTTTTCTTTTGAGTTTTTGGATGAACAACATCAACTTTTTTGGGTTTTTGCTATAAAAATGATTTCGTTTTCGATTGAAAGAAGCAAATTAGGCCAATTTTAAAATGCACGCGGATCTACTATATACACCATCGAGAGAGGACAAATCAACATAACGCAAATAGATGAGACAGACGCAACCAATGGAGAATATATGAGGTCTTAAAAGGCACCAATATTACTCAATAAATAAAACCCGTTATAATTTAGGTAAAATTTAAGCAATACAAGGTTTACAAGCAAACTATCTACACAAAGACTGTATATAAAACCCACTCACAACTCACTCTCAGATAAAGGTTTTCTTCATTTTGTATCTTTCTTCTGCAATTAAAACCCAGTTTAGCAATCTATCTGTTCCTATAACTGAAACTTTTTATTTATCTGCTCATTTGATTTATTTATGATATACGTATTCTTTATATATGAAGGAATATTGGTAACTATAACTCAGATAGAGTAGAATTCATCTATACTTCTCATCACCTGTACTTGAGTAATAAGGCACTTTAGGTAATGTGCAGTTTCGTCCAACAAACTGCATAAATCCATTCCTTCACCGCCCGGAACAAGCTTTCGAAGCATGTCGGCGTCACCACCAACTTCCTCATCTCTCTTCTTCTTCTCCTCTTTCAAACTTTTCTTTCTGATATTCGGATGTCTGTAAATTCTCCTCACCGAAGGACGATGGCGTCTCGCTTTGTGCTGAATCTTCCAAAGCATTGCCCTACTCCAAGCTCGCCTTGAGCCAGCAGCTAAAGCCATTGATTTATCAGCTGCAATCTTAACTTTACGAGATCGCAGAAAGATCTCTCGAGGGGAGGATGAAGTGGGTAGCGTTGTTTCCCTTTTTATTTTCATCAGGGATCGAAGAAACTGTCTGCCGAACCTAGATTTGAAGGAACTAGGGTTTGAGGATGAGCTCTTAATCAAACTCATGGAGGAGGGCAAAGAAAAGATCAAGAAAGAGAGGTTTAGTTATGTGGTAATTTAGGGTTTCTGACAGTGGGGTACTGATTTGATGCTGCTTTCCTCTTATAGGATGGATGATGAATCAAAGGACCAAACAACAATTAGTTGAAGAGATCAAAATCAAAGAGAAAGAGAAGATAAAAAGATTTTCTTCTGACACAAAGGGGGCCTATAAACAAGAGAAGTCTCAAAGGACAAAAGCTTTAACTCTGACACACAAAATCTAATACAGTACACTCCAATGCACAACACAGAAAGAAAGAGAGAGATGTGGTCAGGGAAATTTGAAGAGGAGAAAGAGATCAAAAATGGAAGGTGTGAAGAGCAAGGAGAGTTAGAGAATCTATCTTATATTATATTATTAATTGATAATAATATTAATTATAAAAAATTTTCCTTCGTTTTCATGTTGATTGAGAGTTTTGGCGAATGAAAAAGAGAAGAGTGAGTGGGCCTATAAATTGCCAACCACCATATGTTCGCACATGGTTCCATTTCCATTTCCTCCACTTGGATCAATGTGGGGCCTTTCTTTCTTTTTATTTGCTTTTAATTTATTATTATTATTTTCAGATGATTTAATCTCCTTTAATTTTTAGTTTTAAGTTATTAATTAATGGTGACGACTGATTGTGATAGTGAAATTGGTGGCCGCAACCACACGTGGTATGATTTGATAGGCTGATAATGTCGGCACTTAATGTGGATAATGCCTACAGTAGCTGCACTGTTAAAAGTGTTAGCTCTCTTTTTATATATATATGTATATATTTTATAATTTATTATTTAATTAACTTTATTAACAAGCAAGGAACAATATTATTATTAGGTAACGTTTCAACTTTTTTTTTTTTAATTTTTTATATTTTTAATTTTTCTTTTAAATTAATGATAGTGTAACCATATTTTTTTAATTTCTAATAAGAAAAATAATATTTATATTAATTAATCATATTATTTATATTCTTAAAATTTTAAAAATTATCTAAAGTTCTATTAATTTACTATACATTAATTATATTTTAATGTTCAAAGTGTGTTAAGTTTGAACTTTTGTCTATGTATCATTATTTCTCTAATAATATGGTTAATTAAGTTTTCTTGCTTTGCTTGTTTTCAAAAAAGCAAACATGTATTTCACTTTTTTTATTTGTTTATTCTTGTTGGGTAATGATAGTGCAAACATGTTTATTTATTTTATCTTTGATGTCATTATTTAATTTGGACTTTAATTAATGTTAGAATTATATCTAATCTTCAAATTAAATAAAATTAGTCACAGAATGCTTGCTTTTTCCATTGACCAATCACAAGTATGATTTATATAAGCAAGAATACGTTATGATTAATTCATGTGATTGTGAAGATGGCACACGTTTCTTCTTTATGGTTACAGGAAGAAAAGAGGGAGAGGAGTAGAATCAAGAAAAGAATATAAAGAGAAGCTGATCAATTTTTTTTTGGAGGATTGAGTGTCAACCTCAATTCAACAACTAATTTATTGGGAATTCAGCAGTGAAAAATGAATTGAGACTTCAAAGAAACTTTGATCGAAGTAAAGAAGCTGTTAACGCATGCAGGAGTTGAGTTGTATTGTAATCTACTGATATTGTGGTTGATTACTGATAACTAGCAGCGAATTTGCAGTGGTTCATTCCATTTGCCTGGCTTCGGAAGAACAATTTGCATTCCAGGAAAAGAAACCTGAAGAATAGAATGTTTCGTACGGTAGTCGTCATCACAACGAAGATAATTAAGCCCTTAGAAAGCTTCAGTACTTTATGCCAAACTTCTCACTTAATATTTATCACCTATGTTCTCTAGACTAGACTAGAGAAGAGAGCAGGACCACATTCATCATACAATATACATATACATATATATATATATATATATATATGTATATACACATCACCAAGTGGCATGCATGTGTGACCAACTTCTTCCGAACCCAGATTTTAGTTATTCACGGCCTGTAATTGACAGTAATTCCGTTCCGTTCATCTCAATTCTCTTGTAGTTTTACATGCATGGGAATTTTCTTTCGTTTCTAAAAACTAGCATTTAAAAAAAAAAAAGAATAATTGGAAATAGCTCGATTAATTGATTTCTTTTAAAGGTAATTAAGGAATTAATGGGAAGTTTAGTATCAATTATCTATGATATTTATGAGAGAGGACAAAAGTAACTGGAAAAGAACAAAGAGACAGACATGCAAATCAAAACGCACGCACCATTGGCGTTTATACCTTTTAAAGGTTAAGCTAATTAAGCCGAAGATTACACATGGTGGGCCTATGTTTTGCCTATTGTTAGACATACAACAAGCCTTTTCAATTAGACTCTCTAACCAACTCTACTCCTCTCATAATTATGCCTGAGTTTAGAGATAAACCCATTATTAGATTCCCCATGTTTCTTTTATTAATTGCCTTCTGACTCCGCAACACCTCCTTCTCTTTCTTAATCGCTCTTATAACGAGCTTTTATTTTGCTGTTCTACTACTCAATCTGATAGTTTTAATGCGAAACTATTCACATATGCAATTGCTTTAGCAAAATTTTGTTTCTGGAACAATCCAATTCCTACGGGGACATACTGAAACTTTGCAATCAAATTCTAATTGACAAAACCAAAAAAAAAAAAAAAAAAAGAGGAAACTCAAACAGTAATTTGAGTATTGTAACGGTAATTAACCTATTTATATATGGCGATTCTCTTCGATTGATGATTCAGAAGCTGAGTCGTCCAGTGTTGAATTTGAGATTGTTTCCGCTTGGCTTCCATTTTCACTATCTGAAGTTGCGGATGGCTTGTCGTCGACTGGTTGTTTCATGAACCATAGCTTAATACTTGCGGTCAACGTGAGAATCATCTTTTGATTCCCCTGAAAAAGAAAAATGTATCAAAATAGTGAAAATTAAGTCGTGATAGTCAAAGCTTATGGGCAGAATTTCAAACTGGGATCATTTTTTCTTCAGATGAGAGTAAATGGAGATACCATCATTCCACAAAGGAACCGGGTGAAAGGTTAAATGTCAGAAAATGTGGGCTAAACCTAGCAAAGCACTTCTAGGAAAAAAAACTGGAAAGAGAATCAGCGATACTCCTCGCGGTAATTTAAACAACAAAGTGCAAGACAGTGCAAAAAATGTCCTTCTACAATGTCAAATATGTTCCTATTTAAGAAGAAGCAAAGTAAACATGCAGTTGGTACTTTCATTTCTCAGTGCAGATATCAGAATGGTTCGCTTTCATGGTTCATTCAGACACTGGAGTTAAAACAAGAGAAACCTAATTGTCTCATAAATCTTGCCCTTGTATGCCTTCTAAACAGGTAAATATTTCCCATACTGATGATAACAAGGATACCTCTGTTATGTCTTCAGGAAGCAAAAATATTGAGCATCCAAGTTTTCTTGCAATACTGATGATGTAGGTAGCATTCATCTTTTTCTCCTCATCTAAATTGCCCCAAATTTTGGAAAAGAGACAAAAACAATGAGAAACAAGTGGAATCTTTCTTAGACAAATAATAATCTAAAATATAAGACAGGTAGCATTGGGGATCACACAGTAATCAAACTGGCACCATGCAGTACAAGCAGTTAAATCCTTGCCAACAAGAAACGGGGATCACGTGAGATTATAAGTCCAAAGCAATCATGTTTCATAACGCAAAGCTCCAATAGTTCAAAAGAAATCATGAATTATTCTCTGTTTACAGCTCATCCCATGGCCAACAAAAACAACTTGGATCACGTGAGATTGGAAGAAAACGTACCAGTTACTCCTTTTGTGACAAGACTCCAATTTACAGCTCTAGGTTCAACAGCACTGAGTAGCTCAAGAAAAAAGATGCCATCTGATAAACTCTTATCCTGTAAAATTAAAATAGTAATGGGCAGTGAGATAAATCTAACATAATTCTGAAGGAAGTAGAAACAAGGTTTCAGTTTATTTTCTCAGAACACTTGCACCAAAACAGGAATTAAACTGAATGAATCATTGATTACGATTATTGAACAGTTCCAGTTCATAGACCAGTTAAACCTTTAAAAGCAAAAAATCAGACTGAAGAAGTGAATTATGGTGATACGTGGAACAAAGATAACTGTAAAACTATACCTTAAAACTGTCCATGCGACTCTGGCTTCCTGAACTTCTCACTTTGGCATTGGCCCATTCTAAAATATCAGCATCAGTTATTTCTTTTCCATGGGAATGGAATCTCAAGTTCTTCAAAAGTTGCAGGATGCTATATCTCATCAATTGCCACAAGTATGCTGAAATGAAAGCCAATGCTTTTATTCAGGACAACGATACGCTGAAAAGCTTTGACAATAACATAAAATAAAATGGCATAACAGAGGATTACCTAAAATTAATTTTTTATTTCCTTGTACAATATCATTTCCGGCGATATTAACCAGGGAAAACTTCAGCTGCTTCCCTAGTTTTACAACTTGATTACAGTTTTCTACTTTCCTGAATGGCAATTTAATAGGAGGTTTATTTGCGATCTTCCAATTGACAATACCTGGTGATACCTTGTCGAGAGTTTCTAGAAGTACCCATCTGCCGAGGAACCTCAATTTAGGTGGAGAACAAAATTTGTGTAATTATCATAGGGGAATCTTTAATACTACAACAGCAATGAAATTAGAGCTAAAAATAAATTTAAATAAAAAAAAATTGGTTCAAATTTCGAACTTTGCACCGCAATATTTCATATATTTTTGCAATAAATTGACCATGGGAATGGCTAAAAAAGTTTAGGATGCTCCCTTTAGATACTGTTTTTCAAATTGTTCCTTATTTTATAACTTTTGAATTCATTATTTGTAAAATAATGTTTATCATAATTAAAAATTTATTATTAATCATAAAAATTAATTTAAATTTTTTTTAAGAATTAAAATTTAAAAACATGTAAAATTTTAATTTTATAACTTTAAAATATTAATACAAACCACAACTTTACAAAATTATTTTTAAAAAATACTATCTCATTTTTTTATTGAGAAAGAAAACATTTAGAAAATATATTTTATATTTATATCTAAAAAGTTTGGATAAAGGACCATGATACCAATGTCTTCTTATAATTAGAAGAATAAAATACTGAATTAAAAATTAAAATTGATACTAACCCATCTCTAAGATCTTCAAAGACGTTGTTTATGTATGTTGAATTTCCAAGGCTATTGATCCAAAAACGAAATACTCTTTCTTCTCTAGAAATTTGTGCGTCATCGGTTAGAGTATCAAGAAAAGATATCTCTTTTGTTTGGGTTGAAAGGCCATTCCTGCATGCAAAGATAATCGTTAGCTTCTGTTCTATGCATTCAACTATATAATTTGTTTGTATAAATGACGTCTAGAGAAGAAGAAGTATCAATAATAATTTGTTTTGGCGTCTTAGCATTACATTAATATGTTATACCAATTAGAAAACACCCAACTTTATTAATACATATTATGCAAATAATAACCAGTAAAAGTTTCTAGCGCAATTTCTTAAATGAGTGGAGCTCATTAAAATTCCAAATTTTCCTTCCATCAATATTTTCCCGAAGAAAGAGAATGACATAATAATTAACCAAGTGCAATTAAAGCACAGAGACTGAAAAAACAAATCAAGCACCGGCCCCCATTTCTGTAAGGAAAAACCACATTCTGTGATATAATGCCAAAGAAAACCTTTGTAGGCTTACAAACAACTCGACAGACCTTGAGATTTCAGTAGTGTGGAGTTTCCAAAAAGTAAATACCAAATACAGAAATTTTCTAGCTAGAGCATACATGTGTCATGCATTAGAAAAGGTCAGTAATATTTTTCTACGCCACTTGGTTCTTGGGCGATGATAAAGTTGAAAGTTAACTAGCGCACATAAAATTCATTGCTCGAGATAGCATTCATTCTTACCTGTGCTGGAAAATATGTGCAACAAAAGCAAGGTTTAGATTTGGGGAACCCTCCACAATATCCTTTGCAGTTAAGTATCTCCGGCAACCCATCCTATCTGCATGTTCAAGAATCAGCTTTGCTCTTTGTAGCGGATCTTTGACAGTCAATGTAGACGGATTACTGTGCTCAGGTGCAAGAACATTTAAAAGATGAGTATAAGCTTCTCCATCCTGCAGATAGCACAGTGTTTGCTCAATATCAAACATACCTTCGAAAACCAATGCAGCATGCCACCACACAAAAATGATCGATTTTCTTTGCTTTTGACATACATATTCAAGAAGATGCATCGCATGAGTACTTCTGACTCAATCATTAGTACGGACAACTCTGATGTGGTAATCTAAACTATTAAATGATGTATAATTCGATTAATAGACTTGTTATACTATCATTCTCAAGAAGAGGTGCACCCAAGTCCTAGTATTTTTAGGAACTCTTTTAACCTCACCCAAGGTGGAATATGCTGCAGCCGTGATTAAAATGCAGTACTCCTATAAAAGATTACAAGTACAAGAAAATTTTCAAGGTTCTGTTCTATCTGTCAATGATTAAATTAGACTGTGGGTTTTATCTATATAAACGACCTACTGGTATAAATGCTATTCAGGTCTTGAACAAGTGCCAATACTACTCACGAACGCCAACTTAAAACATTAGATTCTTCTACTTTAAACATAATTAAAAAGAAAAGACAGATTCAAATAAAAATAAATTAGCCATAAAAGAGAGAAAATATATGATGCAAGTTATGACTTATCTACCTTTATGTCAGAAGAAAAGTTTGTTACTATTTTCTTGTAGCCAGCTTTCTTTAGATGAAAATTCATCCATCTCAGTAAGATCTTCTCTGGAGGTAGACTCATCAACTCTTCCACATCCTGATGGTGTCCAAATAAAAAGCAAAATTATTAATAGACAACTCAGGCTAATTGTTAAACAACGAATACTTTTTGCAGAAGGAAAACAATATTGCCTTGCTATCATCAACCAACTGCAACAACTGAGGTGTTTTCTTCAGGTTGAGGTCCGCCAACAATTGTATCTGCAACAGCAGAACAATTAGGAAGGTCAAACAACATCTAGATTAACACAGAGAGGCCATACAGTTTAGATCCTTCGACTTTATGGTTCCAAAGTTCACGGAGCCGTTGGTTAATTCATTGTCCGCTAAATGTTAAATCAAGAGGACAGCAACAGTAATGTTACCTTAATAATTTGAGAAATCAGTCCAAGTACGAGATGCCGCTGAAAGAAAACCATATAGGATATTATTTTTACTAATCAATGGAATTGCAAGACTTAAAAATTAGAAATAATAATAATAAGTAATTCAACTCAATGAAATCAAGGTTACAGGGGAGATTCATTGAATGGCAGATAAACGTACCCTTCCTTCAATGAAATCTTGGGTCCCTATATTTACGACCGTACATCCAATAGCTTTTGCAGAGTTTAGACAAAGGGTATGGTTTTCATTTCTCTCCCATGGATTTAGCAGTCTCTTAGTATTAATAGCCCTTTCATCAATTGTACCAGGAACTGCCACATTGATAAGCTTACTGCAGGAGAACAAGCAAAATAAAAAAGGAAATCATCAAAATCTTAACTTGCCCAGAAACCAAAAACAGCAGAATCAGCAAAAACTTCTAGTTACCAAAGAAGAACTCCATCCTTTGCAATCTCAAAAAGATCATTAGATGAAGGATCAATTGGGAGGTATTTCTTTAGAAATTCATCTTCTGCAAGGTAGTTATTGATATGTGCAACATAAGATGATTTTTCAGATTCGCTGATGGTGTGAAGCAATGTAGTGGTTGCAGCCTTGAGGAATGCAGATGAATTCTTTGCATTACTTCCTGTTCTTGTATTTGCGTGTGCTTGTAGTTTCAAATAAACCTACCAGGATTTTACACTAAGTTACACTTTAAGCATACAGATAGCAGAATAACTTTTATTAAAAAATAATCTAATAGTTAAATTTCCAATCCTTTTGTGAGAGAGAGATATTTTCCACCTTAAACACAAACAACAAATTTTCAATCCATTTTTACCAATCAAAGTTTTCAAAATTCACTCAAGAACAGCTTAATTTTTAAACTGTTTGACTGCTGAGAAGGTAATGAGATGAGAAATGTTCGTCACCAAATCAGAAGAGCAACCGACAACATGTTTATGATAATTAATTTCATTCGCAGCTCCAAAAATAAAATCCAAATTTGTTTACAGAACAGGCAGAAAAACTGCGAGAACATAAATCATCCTACAAAGACATACGAATAATCATTCTTTTAGCTTGTTTGGTAGCTGAGAAAGCAGTGTTAGACAGTTTATCATCCACGTACAAGGTCCGTGAACGATTGATCGAGTATGAAGAAAATCAGAAGATAACATGTGATCCTCCATTTGAGAAACCAAACATGAAATAACCATGCGACAATTCATTTGCAATTATAAAAAGGAGAACAAAATGAACAATCCAAACCGATTAAGGAACAGGAATAATCGGCTGAAAGAAGATAAATCGAGTTAGATAGACCAAGATGATCAAATTAGTTTAAAAGAAAAATATACCTTCAAAAAGAGCTCGAAATCAACCTCAACGTGGAGATTATTGTAATATAAATCTTGAATAAGTGAAGCTCTCTCTTCTTCACTGAGATTCTCCCCAACTACTTTCAATCTCGACATCTTTGATGCCAAGTCACCTACAGTTAGCTTTCCGCTGTCTCTTCTCATGCTCATGAACTGCACATTTCCACATTCTTCTTCTTTAAAAATCCTGAACAGATCAAAAACAAAAAAGAAAAAACAAAGAAGAAAGAAAATTAGATGAACTAACGTGAGTCTTTAAGCTCCTCAGCTCCACCTGCGTGAACTGATTCTGAAGCAATGGATCTGATACAATAATCCCTACATAACCTGACATTTTTCTATTCTTCTCTGCCGATTTCCAAACTCAAAAAAGAATTGATGAAAGCTTCGTTGCAGATGCGATGTACTGATCTCCCTCCTTTGGATCTTTCGTTCTAATAGCTTCAGTACTCTGCAGCTGCAAGTGGAGGAGCAAACTTGCGTTTTTCGAATAAGAATTCAAATTATGACTGCTCTGTCCCTCTATCTCTCCATCCGAGTAGGAATATAAGGCCCACCACACTTGGGCTGGGCCATACACTGTCGTTTTCATAATGCAATATTATGACTAATTTGTCCTTGAAGCCCGCTAACTTAATTTCAAATTCTTGCAAATTAACAATATTATAATATAATATTGTTAACGTTAATAATTGCAATCAAAATTTGCTTTGAAAGGACAATATAGTAATTCAATACAGGATGACGATGTGGCCAGAAGTTTAAACAAAGTTTGGTATCTAACTTGCCTTTCATAAATCTTTACTTCAAGTTACCACCGCACACAGTGAAAAAAAAATAGGAAGTGGGGTGTGTTTGGTTTACCCACTTCAATTAAAAAGACTGTATTGTAATAAGGAGAAGTAGGAAGGAAAGGCATGCATAATTCACATGGATGGTATGAGCAGATTATGAACTTTAAATTTTTCCTTTTTGAAGAACTAAAACGAACGGGGGTAACAAAGAGGGCATGTGATTGGGGGGGGTGGGGGGACCAAAAGGAGATATGGTAGCAGAAATGGAGGTGTTCATGCCTATGATACTGATAGATAGGATGTGATCCTAATCTTTATGACTCCCCCTAACACGTATTACTTCTTCACCTTTCACTCTAATTATATTATAATATTATTGAGTTAAAAAGCTGCTAACAGTGCACAGATTAATTGAGAGTTTTAACTCAACTTTTTTATTTTTTTGATTTGAACAAGAAGAAGTGTATCAACATGTCAGCTGCAAATTTAACACATCTATTGTTGTTCTAAGATAACATGCAAGGATTTGGATCTTTGCAAGGGAATAACCATTAAACTTTGTTTGATCAAAAAAGATAACCCTAATGCAAATATGAAGAGAGAGAATGTTAATAATGCTGCCAACTAAAAGAATTTCTACCCTCTCTGTCTTGACCAAACAAGTCCATAAACCATGAATATAGGTGATATTCAGAAATGCAACTCGTAAAGTCGGCTCACCAGGTAACATCAACTTTTTTATTATTTGATCAAAAGAAGCTCATGGCGAACACCAATGCAAAAAAAAAAAAACAGAGAGCAAGAGGGGACAGCGTAGGCAAAGGTGAAAGTGGGCCGAGGTAAGTGATACATAACCTAACACAACAAGGTGTGGTGACAAATCCAGGTCGGAGGTAGACTTGTATGTACATGCATTTTGCTTTGCAAAAAAGGCAACACTCAAAGGCACAACACAAGAGGGCTTGTAGGGAAAAGCTGCTTTTCTAAATAATTGGGGGAATATGTAGTAGTCCTTGCTGTGTTTGCTTCTACTCCTCACTACATTCAAATCATTACAAAGGTCTACACCTATCCCAAAATACATCACCATTGCTATTGAGTAGGCCCCCAATCCACATGCCATTCCACTCCTGTTAACCGGAAAATTGAAATCTTCCTCATTTTAGCATGATTTTGGAGCTCATATATTCCTGTTATCATTGAGGATCTGATTAAGTATTTAAAACATTACAATGTGCTTTATTGTAGACAGAAGAAAAAGAAGAAGAAGATGGCAAACAACGTTAAATTTAACATATGTACATACATTTAACAAGTACTCAGCCCGTCGATGATTCATACTTTTAGGAATATTCAGAGTTGGAAGCACTATTTACCAAACTCAAACAATACCTCATCTTCTTTCAACAGTGAATGGCAATCAAAAATGGGTTAATAATGTTATGGTGCATCTGCTGCCTGTTAAAATTAAGTCTAGAATGCTATTTCCTGAAGAACTTGTAGCGTATTCTGATGGACCTGGATGCAAGAGAAATAAACAAAATGGGTAACAAGAGGATTCATGAATATGACCATTAAGTGAACAGATTTAATAAGAAACTATTCAACAATCATTTTCACATTATCGAGGGAAATAGTATTTACCCATTCCAGATGTTGTGCTGTAATGCCTGGGACACTCCCAGAGTATACACCACCTAAGACCTAACAAAGTCCAAGAATAAATCTTTATCATCATTGATCTATGCACATCTGTTAGTTGCCTAGGTCAGTAATAAATAGACTATAGAGAGATTATCAGAAGGCTAAGCAAATGTAAGCAAGAGAACATGCATTATAAGCTCAATAAAGTTTGTTCTCCAATTTTTAATTCACCTCATCCCCTTTTGTATGTCATCAAGTTCACTGGGTGTGATACTGTTCACAAACAACTTTATAGCTGACAGCAAAGATAAAGCAATTACCTTGGTGACAGTCTCAAGAAACATGCCAGGGCGCACAGGAAGGGGTTTCTTTCCCGTAACACTTCCCTGTTAATCATTAACAACATGATGAAAAAACATAACATGATGCCAATAACTGGGAACACATATTGGACAATTATTTTGATACGTGGAAAAAAAAAAAGTAGCTCATATAGGTAATGAATCTTACTCTTCCTCCAATTCCACTGGAATCCTTGTCAAAAGAGGCCTCTTCACTGCCATAGTTGTCTGCACCTTCATCTTTCCCTAGCATTACATTTTTTATCATTTCCCGGACAGTTTTCCCAGGCTTTAGAGCTACCAGTTTGGTTAAGAAGTTCACCTGCATTGTTGATTTGTGGTGATGCCAATAATCATCAACGAAAAGAAGAATAACAACAATTAGACATAGATTTATTTATGATGAATAAATTAATTCAATAATATATTTCAGTGACAAGACTGAATCAGGGACAATGAAAAGCAGCCAGATATTGCAATATAAAATCTTATATAGGCAGGCATTGAGACCTCAGATTCAGGAAGAGTACTGAAACCGCGATCATTTCGTTCATCCAGTATTCCACCTCCCATCATATTTCGAGCTTCCTCTCTGATCAAAACAAGCCTTGCCAGTAATTTTCGATCTGGAACAACTGGTTTAGTTTCCATTGTCTGCAGATGTTTCAACAGATGAGGGAAAAATTAATAGGCATCAGACCATTTTACAGAATCCATAATCCACAGAGCCAATTGAAAGGAATGCTTTGGTGAACTTTTAATTTGACAACGGTGGGAGTGAATATCTATTATTTAAGGATCAGAATGCCTGATACAGAAGAAAGTTTACAAGATTGGGACCTATATCACTGGGTCTTCCATGATCACTCTTCATCATGAGGGATGTAAAACTCATGCAAAAGAAGCAAAGCCTCATTTAGAGTTAAATGAGATACATTTTCATACTCATTATTGTGCACATCATCCATTTAAATGCTCTATGAATCAACCAAAACACTTGCTCATTTATTTTCTTCAGTGAGCATGCAAATATAGGGAGGCATTTAAGAAATAGAATTTGGACACTGAATGCTTTTGCATTCATTGTCCAAATTTCATTTCTTAAAGAACCAAGCAACATCAGTCTTTCAAGTAAAATGGTGGTGCTTCAAAGTAAATATACAGCAAAACCTGGAAATGTCTGCCAAGTGACCATAACTAATGTGATGAGTTACACCACCTATCAGAATAAGGGTTCCATGTTTCTGTTCCCCAACGAGTAAGGAGGAGAGTTTTACTAAATATCATAAAAGAAAGTTGTAACTGCAGAAAGAAAGTGGTTTATGAAGTACACAACAGCCAATTATGAAATATGCAGCGAATGTATACTTCATTATTGAGAAGAGAATGGTGTAGTTTACAAAGTAATTACCTCTAGCAAGTCATCAGCCTGGTTAGCTATATCATTGAGATTTGCTCCTGGAATATGAACTTTGACGCCTTTCTCACCTTTAAAAACACCGCCTCCAGCAGCCACTCTACGCATCAATTCATGTCTGCTTTCTTTCTGGGGAGTTCTACAAAGCAGGCCAATCACTTGAACCTATAAAGAGAAAACAAGTTATGAAATGTATAAGTAACAATTAGAATTGGCTTTAATAACCAGTATCCAGACGATTCCTTACATGTGGTGGGCATTTTTTTGTAAGATGAGATAATACAGTCTCCTTGACCACCTCCAACAGTGACTTGCGCTTCAGAAAAGCATATAAACAGTCAAAAACCAATTTTAAGTTTCACAGTAATCATAAAGGAACTTAAAATATAAGACATGCAGCAGTAATAATGCCACAGAAAAGTGTAGCAATGACCAAAAACCATGCAAGTACAAAAAGTGACATGAAAAATGCCAAAAAAATCAAGCATAAAAACTGGATATTGTTTATCAACCATATCATGACTACTGTCAGTAAAATGTCCACTACTCAGACCTCTTTAAAATACAGCCCTGATTTTTATTGGCACAACAAGCTTCTTGATGCAAGCAATAAGATGGTCTCAGTGGCCTTTGGATATTAATGAGCCATCAGTTTTGCTCAAGGGACCCTCTCTCTTTATCATTCATATACCCCTCCCCTCCCC